>BMAU01010579.1:50000-76561 GCA_019973935.1 Trichonephila clavipes | reverse complement strand
ATAAACTTCCAGTTGCTGTTGTGGAAGCCATTAGGCCTATTTTTAGGGATCTTTCTGATCCAGAGCTATTGAAAAAATGCTTACACGGAAACACGCAGAATCCAAATGAAAGCATTAATAATGTAATTTGGTCTCGTGTCCCTAAAAAGACATTCGTGCACTTAGAAACACTTTCCTTTGGTACGTATGATGCTATTGCATCCTTTAATAAAGGGAATACAACTAAGTTGGATATTTTGAAGTTCGGGTGAAATCTTGCACAACTCAATTTTGAAGCTGATGGCTTCATCGGATTGAGCTGAAATTTGGTATACACATTTAGTTTGGATGACAATGCATGTTTTCATCATTTATAATACTATATCGCAATTAGTTAAAAAGATATTAATAAAAGTAATTTGTTCGGGTGGGATACTGCAACTCAATTTTGAAGCTGATGTCTTCAACGGATTGACCTGAAATTTTTTGTATACACGTTTAGTTTGGATGACAATGCATATTTTCATCATTAATAATACGATATTGCAATTAGTTAAAAAGATATTAATTAAAGTAATTTGTTCGGTTGGAATCTTGCAACTCAATTTTGTAGCTGATGGCTTCAACGGATTGACCTGAAATTTTGTATACACGTTTAGCTTGGATAACAATGCATGTTTTAACGATTTATATTCTGATATCAACCTCCTTACTGTAACGATCTGGTTCAGGTGTTAAGGCGAGCATGTCTACAATAATAAAGCTGCGGACTGGGGGCGTAGCTCAAATAGTAGAGCGCTCACTTATCAAGCGGGTGGTACAGGGATCGCGATACTCCGCATCTCCAATTATTATTTTTTCGTGTAAAAGATTTTTGAAATTCATTTGATTTGTACAACGGGATATTTTACAATACTTCTACTCAGCATTCGTACAAAGTATGCTATATTTTTACAAGCTTTTATTTAGCTTGCAATGTAAAATGTTCGGGTGGAATCTTGCAACTCAATTTTGAAGCTGATGTCTTCAACCGATTGAGCTGAAATTTTGTATACGCCTTTAGTTTGGATGGCAATGCAAGTTTTGATGCTATATATTCCGAGTTTGACCTAGTTACTGTATTGATCATGTTCAGGTGTTACGGTGGGCATGTTTACAATAACAAAGCTGTGAACCGGGGACGTAGCTCAGATGGTAGAGCGTTGGCTTAGCATGCAAGAGGTACGGGCATCAATACCCCGCACCTTTAATTATTATTTTTTCGTTTAAAATATTTTTGAAATTCATTTGATTTGTTCAACGGGATATTTTACAATACTTCCACTCAGCACACGTACAAAGTATGTTATATTTTTACTGTTCTAGAGGGAACACTAAGGAAGGCAGATCAATCAAACTATTTCTATTTTTACTTTGAAAATTCTATGATATTCTACTTTGAAATTCTATTTACTCGATTCTAGTTTCTCCCGTAACACTTATAATTGACCTAGTTACTGTAACGATTTGAATCAGGTGTTAAGGCGAGCATGTTTACAATAATCCAGGTGTCGACCGGGAGCGTAGGTGAGATGGTAGAGCTCTCGCTTAGACTGCGGGAGCTACGGGGATTGATACCGCGCATCCTATTATTATTTTATCATGTAAAATATTTTTGAAATTTGTTTTATTTGTACAACGAGATATTTTAGAAAACTTCCACTCTGCATACGTTCAAAGTATGCTAAATTTTTACAAGCTTTTATTTAACTTATGTCTTTATGTGTTATTAACTTTTATGTCTTCAACCGATTGAGCTGAAATTTTGATTCCCCCTTTTTATTGGGATCACAATGCATGTTTTGACCATTTATAATCCAACATCGCAATTAGTTAAAAAGACTAGCTGAATGACCCGGCGTTGCACGGGTGTTCTCTACTTTTATAAACTTTCCCTTTCCTTCACAAAATCAGCACTTCTAGTACTCTTTTTCCCCTCTTTCACCTCTTCCGCTAAGCCCTGCGTTGTTCGAGCTTTTACCGAGTGTATAAGTTAAAATTCCCTGTTTCAATTCAATATAAAAAAAAAGAATATCAATTCATACCCGTACGACATCGACAGCAAAATTGACATATTTAATTTCTTGGCAAACAATTTCCCTCCAAATTTTTAATACAATGTTCTTAAATAAGCAAGTTTCTCAGAAAAATGGACCATGACCGGGCCACTTAAAAAGGCTCAGTGGGCCGCAGGTTTAGTATCGCTTCTATAGTGCAATAGACTTATATGCTTTTTAGCTTAATTTATTTTGATTTTTTATTGTTTTATTTTAGCGTTTTCAAAAAAATTTTGAACTTTGAAAATCTGAGCTTGTGGGTTTTTTTTTTCTTTTTTTTTTTTGCCACGCAATTAAATGAAAAATCTATTCTTATTACAAAAATTAACATTTTTTAATTTCTGCATGCGTAATTGAGGTTTAACAATAATCGGAGATATTCAAGGTGCTATTATTATAATTACCATTGTTATTATCTCCGTTTCTTAAAAAGTCTGGAAAAAAAGCTCAGTCTTCACAAGAGGCTTTTTATTTATTACAGAACGTACCCTCTGAAATCAGTGATGTACTAATTCAGGATTTTTCAGATGAAGAAGTCCCAGCAAATAATCTACTGGAATATTCGTTCGATTCTTACGATGACGATCAAGAGATTGAACAAGACACAAGATGCAGTTGTTCATGTTAAGAAAATACAGCATTTCCTACCCCAGGATACAGTTCCTTAAAAAAACATCCAATCGAAACCTCACTCAAAATGCATAACCTCTAATGAATTTTTGTGTATCAATGATAAGAAAAACTGTGTCTTTGAATATCATCAAATTAAGTTTATGTGTAAAAGCTGTCTTTATGTGTAAGGAAATTAAATAAATTTTGAAAATTTAATAAGATTTAAAGAAATATTTTGTGCTGTAAAATATTAAAGTTCTCTGGTTATTTGGCTATTTTTAAGAGTTAAAACTGCGTTAAAAAAGCCATGAGGTCTTTTCATATCATGAGAATGTTTCAGACCTTTGTGCACTAACTGTATTTCAAAGTACCAATTTAATTAATTAGCTCTAATGGATTAAATTTTCCAAATAGTATTTTATTTATTAATATACCTTAATTTTCAATGTAGTGGTTCAAAAAAAAATATTGCATGAAGAAAAATTGCAGTAAATCATAATGCGGTCATAAAGGGTTAATTTTTTACTTTAATTATTATCTTCTTTCACATAATTATAAAATAGGCATCAAACAGTAGCGCACACAGGAATTTTTCAAGGGGTCCGAGGTCGAAAGTTCATCATCTTTGTATCATGCTCCTTTTGATTTTGTCGATTTGGGGGAACAAAACACAGTAAAAAACTAATTATTGAATAAATAATTAGCATTAATTAATAAAATTAATCGTTAATAACAAATATTTAATTACATTTTTCGTACTTTATACTTAGAATTATAATCAATCGGGAAAAAAAATCGAGGGCTTTGGGGGGTCCGGACCCCCAAGACCCTCCCCTTGTGTGCGCCACTGGTATCAAGTCATTTTATAATTATAATAGCAAATAAAAAATTGCTTCATTTGTCTCTACTGACAACATGTTTCTTTTATCTAACCATAGAATTGGCGTCAGGGAAAATATTCTCTCTATATTTGCAATTTGGACTAAAACGAAAAACACATGTTCAAAAAGTTTTATTGGATATGATTTCAACCATTTTTCTTCTATACTTAATTTCAAAGTTGCCAATATCAATGTTTATCTAATTATTTTTTTTATTCGAATGAAGTCTATAATTGGATAAAAAAAATTGTTCTGAACAATAACGTAACGTATCGCTTGACAATAATGTGTTAGTAAATATAAGTAACAGATCGCTTGATATTTAACGATTTGTATACGAAAAATCACTAATCAATAACTGCAGAAATGCATTTGCTCTGTTATCCAATTTGCGTCACAAAAAATTACACTAATCATGTCTTTTTTATAAATTTTTATTTATTTTGAATAAATAATCTGCATCAAGTATAAACAGATATCTTTAAACACTTATAACAGGCCAGTAATCATAAATTTGAGATGTATTTCTTTTATAAGCATATTTCAAATGGTCTGACATTAATTGTTTCTGATGAATCTTAACCTTGTTTAAATGTCACGCGCGTAATTAAAGAAAATATAAAGGAAATGAATGTGGAACACACACACACAATTTATTTAACCTTCTCTCCTCTTTCTTCTTACCCTTTCAATATATAAAATTAACAAGCAAATATTTTTAGAGGCTGATTTGCAAATCAACAATGGATATTTGAAATTTGTAATTAAAATATTATAAATAACTAATTTTCTGAATTGCTTTCTTTTCGAAATATTCTACTTTTTCACATGATATACAAGTAGGAAGTGCATTTTTATACATCACATCTTCTAAAAAAACATATGCTTGATTTTTCTTAACTTTCGTTAGAGATTTAAAATTAACTGTCCATCCATTTATTCAAACCAAACATGTTTTAATTTGATTTCATTTTCCTTTGCGTTTTAAGAGTTGTCGAAAGGATAGAAAAGACACTAAAGAACAATAAATATCTCCTTTTAGCTGGGAACATAGACTCCCCGCCGATGATCAAGTCTAATTATTTCCACTCCATTTCAACTTTTATTCAATACTAGATAAAACGACGAGATAGCTACTTTACAATACTTCCTCTTTTAGATGAGAAGTGCTCTCAAAGCGTTGGGTCTTCAAACTATTCACCCTTGAGATGGGGACAAGTTTTCCCACCGGTGATCGAGTCAAATTATTTCCACTACATTTGAACTTTTATTCCCAACGAAATATATAACGATGAGAAAGTTTATACTTTGCTACTTCCAAAACACAATTTCTTTTTTTGGGAGAGGGAGAGGATCTCCAATTTGTGGCCAGCTGTTTGGTGTACAATCGTTTTAATGCACTCCTTGTTACACTTGTATGGCGCACCAAGATAATTTTTCGAGGATGAGTGAACCGATTGACGGAACGTATGTGCTCCAATTGTAAAAGTTCTCATTGTCCTTTGAAAACTCCCCGTCATACAAGTTTTATCAACGATCTACATTCTCTCTTTCGTTGCAACGCTTGAAATTTATCTCATCTTGAAAATTCTATGGTTTGATTATTTTATATTTCCTTACCCAATATCTTATGAAGTATCTACTGTGTCAATTGATTATTTTTAACGGAAAAGGAGAATTGAAAATATTCATATTTTTGTGCAGCAATTATTTAAATAAAAATATATAAATTTTAGTAAAGGTTGATACTTTTTTCAGAAAAAAATATTGCTGTGTTGTATGACATTGTACGGTTGCAACAATTGTATTCCCCGTTGGTGTGGTGTGGTAGTTAGGAGAGGGGGGTGCCAGCTTGTCGTCCACGTCAAAAAAATATTCCGTCGCCAAAAGCCCTCGTGTAGCTGAACAGTGCGACGTTAATATTAACTCAACTGACGCAACAATTGTATTAATTATTGTTGTGAAAACTCTTCTCGGATATTTATTTTTTATTATAACAGAAGTAAAGCTAAAAAGAAATTTTTAGTGGGAGTCAAATTTTTAAAACTATTTTTTAGTTTAAAATAATGCTTATTCCTTTGATTGTCCATTAATTTATAAAAATTATCTTCTATTTGCTTATTTGCAAGATTATTTTATTTGAATAACTTATTTTACAAAAGAAAGTTTAAAATCATAAAAACATCTCAAGTTTTATTTACCCAACCATTACTTATTTAAAAAAATTAAATTCTTCATTAGAATTTAATCCAATATAAGTTTTTTTACAGCAGTGATAAGTCACAATATTGTTGCCATCATATGTGCATGCAGTGGCGTAACGCACACCTCCGCAACCCCTGCGGTTGGGGGGAAGGGGCAAAGCCTATATCATGTTATGGTTTTGCAATTTTTGTAAGATCCGGCTTGGGGAGCTAAACCTGACTATACAGAGGGGCCCTAATATTCTCCGTAACACCCCTGACCATTCCCTGCCTCACCCTAATATATAGGCGAGAGGATTACATTGGATTATTTTGCATTATACCATTTATAAACTGAATGTGTGTCATATTGAATAACTTTTAATTTGATTTTAATTTAAAATACACTCTGAAGCAACACGAAGGCTATTGGTGACGAATCTCGTAATTATGAACCATGGTCAAATGGTGAAGACGATACCTGAGCTGGTAGCCCGAACTTTCCCACCATGCCAATGGAAAGAAAGATTTTGACCTTCGACAGAACTTACGTTCATCCCCCCCCCTCTACACCAGGGGTGTCAAACTCGCGGCCCGCGGGGCGTATGTGGCCCGCAACGAACATTGTTGCAGCCTCACCAATATACCGGCACAAAATAACATAAAATATTTTTGAAGAACAAGGTGGCCGCGGTAGTCTAGTGCTGTGGTCGCCAAACCTTTTGAACTCACGGACCAGTAAATTCATAATTCAAATCCCACGGACCACTTGTAGGATTTTTTAAGTGTTCAATTATTGTTATGAATCGAATTATGTTTCAATGCATTTTAAAGCATAGCTTAAGATGATGTGTAAGTATATTCCACATTTTTCTGGAAACCAGCGAAATTTTCTTTCGGACCACCACTTTGGCGACCTCTGGTCTAGTGGCCAAGGCAGCGGACTCGTGGCCGGTGTGTCATGAGTTCGAGCCTAGTGCTGATGAAGACCCGCCGTGTAGGGGAGCAATGCACGTTAAACATGTCCCGTTAAGCATTGTCCCGTTGGTGTGGTGTGGTAGTTAGGAGAGGGGGTGCCAGCTCAGGTGTCGTCCATGTCATTTGACCATGGTTCAAATTCCGAGGTCCATCTCAGGGACTGCGGTAGCCCAGTGGTCAAGGTATCGGATTATGGCAGGCATGTCATGAGTTCGAACCCAGTACCACTAAAGCCCCGCCATGTAGGGCAGCGATGCACGTTAAATCTGTCGAGAGCAGAAACGTCCTCCCATTGGTGTGGTGTAGTAGTTAGGAGAGGGCGATGCCAGCTCAGGTGTTGTCTTCGTCACTTGGCCATGGTTCACAATTACGAATTCCGTCGCCAAAAGCCCTCGTGTAGCTGAACACACACACATACACACACACACGCACAATGCGACGTTAACTTTCACTCACTCACTTGAGAAAAGCAACTTATACGTGCAACTTGACTAAACTAAGTTTACACCATACTGCATCTTATCACAAATAAGCAGGAAAAATTTTAAATCTTAGAATTGAATTTGAAACAAGATTTAAAGATCTTAATTCTTTAGAAGACACGATTATTTTCTCGATATAGATTCAGTACCCAGCCATATGCAAATGGAGGAGATCCATATTAAGTGCGACTTAAATTTGAAGGCAAAATTCACTGAAGTGGGTGGGCCCGAACTTTACAAATATTTACCAGCCACGTTAGAAAATACACTGCTGGACAATTGCTAAGGACGGATAACACTATCATCCATAGCAACCACAAAATGAAAGGAAGCAAAATGTGGAAAATTAGAATAAGTGCGGGATATTAGTAAGAAGTATGAGTATGCAAATTTTTTCCCACGTCTGTTCATCACGTGATAGCGTTCATAAGAGCTTTAAAGGTTTTGACGCGGGTGGACAGTTGTTTCAAGTCAAACTTTTACAGGAAAGATTTAATAGACGAACTTAAAATTTTTGGCATGTCTTCCCGACATCACATAGAGGATTTTATGCATGGCCGAATTATTGGAAAGATCGAAGAAGGGCGAAAAATAACAGATGTTGCCAGGGAGTTCGACATCGCTCACAGCGTTGTTTCACGGCAGTGGAAGTCATTTAAAACTACTGGAATGTGTAGTAGACAGCACGGGGGAGGTCGTGTTAGAAGTACGACGCCTGCAGAAGACAGATATATCGTCCTATCAGCAAAAAGGAACACGCACACCACAGCTCAGCAGGTGGCAAATCAGTTCCTTGCTGCCTCAGGAAAGCAGATCTCTCGAAAAACTGTTGCCAGACGTTTGAGGGGAGGAGGACTATACGCACGCAGACCTGTTGTGTGTGTCCCATTGACCAGACAGCACCGTACTGCCCGTTTGCAATGGTGTCGTGAGCATCACAATTGGACTGAACAGGACTGGGCATGCGTACTATTCTCAGAAGAGAGTAGGTTCAGTCTGTCATCGGATTGTAGACGCCAACTGATCTGGCTCGAGAGTGGTACTGCTTATCGTCCAGAAAATATCCAGGAAAAGGACCGATATCCGACATGCAGTATCATGGTGTGGGCCGGCATCATGATGAATGACCTCACGCGCCTACATGTGGTTGCGAATGGGACTATGACGGGGCAACGATACATTGATGAAGTTCTACTTCCTCATGTTCGTCTTTTCCGTGGTGCTGTCGGCGATAAATTTGTTTTTATGGACGACAACGCAACATGTCATCGAACACTCGCTGTTCAGGATTGTCTAGACAGCTAGGGTATTCAACGTCTCGTACGGCCAGAGCGTTCTGCATATCTAAACTCCATTGAAAATGTGTGGGATGCTTTGGGGAGGCAAGTTTCTGGTCGAAACTATCCTCCGACAAACAATAACACCCTCATCCGTGCATCACAGAGGAATGGGATAAACTGCCTCAACAGCTGCTGAATAATGTGCAAAGTATGGTACGACGTGTGGAATGTTGCATCACACTCCACGGTGGACATATTCCATTTCTCCGTACGCAGATCAAATGAACATTTTTTTTTCTTCCAGATGTTTCACAGCTTTTGTACTTTCCAGAACAATAAATATTCTTTATTCTAATGTCTGAACAGTATGGCAACTATATTTTATCCTACTAGGCCTCATGTCTGGCTTAATGTTATGCTACATAGCAATTTGTGATCCGTCCTTAGCAATTGTCCAGCAGTGTACTTGAAAATTCGTGAAATTATTTCCATCTTTAGAAGTACTTATCGGTATGCGCGAACAGTTATTTTCAGTTATGAAAGGAAGCAAGTCTCCTGTTAGAAACAGTATCAATGACGCTCACATTGGATCAGTTTTGAAAGTAATCCTCAAGAACCACATTTCTCCCGAAAAAGGAAAAATAATAGTAAAGAAGAGATGTGAAGTATCACGACGTACATATTAAATTTTCCTTGTTCTCTTATAAAAATTTATTATAAAGTATACATTCCCGAAATAAGCCTACCCTTCAAGAATTATTCATTTTTTTTTTTTTGCTGCCCACCTAAACTTAAACCTTGTTTGCTTGGTCCACGTTAACCTTTGAGTTTGACACCCTTGCTCTACAAAGTGAGAATAACTGCTGAAGGGATTCGACCAGGTAGAGAATTGAAAATACATAGTATTTGAACAAAGATTTTTGAATATGAGAGAGCATTGAAAACAAAATAGTGCACAATATAATAATGCACATTTAATGTAACAGTGCACAGTGAAGAATAGTATGTTTGACATAAATTTAATGTAATAGTGCACTATAGTATGAAGACATTTATAAAAATACAGTCCACAAAAGTAAGCACATATTGAGATGAGTGATTTCATATCATCCAAAAATAAATCAGCTGTGGTTAACGAAGCAAAAAATGTAGCTATCATCTCTATAAGTGTAGTAGATTACTTATGATATACATTAATCAATTTTCTGTTAATGTCTCGGATCAGAGACGTCTTAAGGTGTGGACCAGTGATTCCCAAAGTGGTCTATATAAACCTATAGGGGTCTATGATGTTCTGAAAGAGATCCACGTCAGCAAAGAAATAATTTAGGAGTCTATGAGGTTTAAATGGGGGTCTGTAATACAGGCTCTCATTAAACTAGATCGTTTTAATTTTAAAAGAAAATTTAATCTAATGGAAACCAAATTTTTTACCTATTTAATAGATTTATTTACTACATTTAATGAGGTTAATTTGCACTTACAAGGTGACAGCATAATTTTTACTATAATAAGAACCATTTCAGCGTTTCTTTCCAGAATTAAGCTGAAGAAGTATAATACTGGAGGGCCTGAATTTTCTCAATTTGTTACAATCTGTCGGGACGTTTTAACCTACATTGGTGTGCAAAAATTAAGGACGAAGTCGAAAAATTAGCATATCAGCTGAACGAAGAGGCAGAGCGGACAGAAAGACCAATCAGGAGATTAAGTAAGGTGATGTACGGTAGCACATGCGCATATATGCAGGTAGACGTAATGGGGGAGTGTCTAGTAGTATAAAGCATGTTGTCGGTGTAAGATCAGTATTTCTGGCAAAGAGATTAATCGCCGTATAGCAGTTAAAATCACACCGAGTTGCTGCTTCAGCGAGAAATGGCGAATAATCAATCTGTTAGACGACATCTGGATGCTTTTACCCGAGGTAGAATCATTGGGAAGTTGGAGGAAGGCCGCAGTGTGACAAGTGTGGCTGCATAGTTCGGAATTGCTCACAGCATCGTTTCACGAATTTGGAGACAATTTCAAACTACAGGAACAGCTATCCGGGGGTTCAGTAGTGGTCGTCCACGAGGAACCACACCCGCAGATGACCGGTACATTGTCTTACAGGCCAGAAGAAACAGGCGGCAGAAAACAGCGGGAGAAATCGCTAGACACACGACACAGGCGACTGGACGACCGATATCGCGTTTTACCGTGGCCAGAAGACTGCACGGTGGTGGTCTGGTTGCACGACGCCCAGTACGGTGTGCACCTTTAACGCCTGCCCACCGGAGAAGGCGTTCTCTGTGGTGCCGGGAACACCGGAATTGGAGAGGCAATGCATGGGGACGAGTACTCTTTACAGATGAGAGCAGATTCAATTTGAGTAGCGATTCTTATCGCATACTCATCTGGAGAGAGCGGGGAAGTCGCAATCATCCCTCGAACATCATTGAAAGGGACAGGTATGGAGGTCGCGGTGTTCTCGTTTGGGGAGGCATCATGCTTGGTAGTCGTACAGACCTTCACATCTTCGACGCAGGTTCAGTCAACGGGACCGGTTATTGTAACGAGATTCTTCTTCCATATGTGCGTCTTTTTAAAGGCGCTATGGGTCTGCAGTTCCTTTTCATGGACGACAATGCACCATATCATCGCACAGTAGCTGCCGAACAGCTCTTAGAGAGTGAGGATATTGAACGTATGGATTGGCCGGCACGATCTCCGGATCTCAATCCCATCGAGCATGTATGGGATTTTCTAGGCAGACGCTTGGCAGCTCGTACCTTACCACCAGTAACGATTCGGGAGCTTCGATTGGCGCTGCAAGACGAATGGGCAGCAATGCCTCAACAACTCATTGACACCCTCATTCTCAGCATGGGCAGACGCTGTGAAACCTGCCTAGCAGTCAGGGGAGATCATATCCCCTACTAAAGACCGGATGTTTCTTGCTGGACACCCATCACAGGGATGTTTGGCCTTTTTTCAGTCGCATTGCGATCCATGCTACTTTTCCAATCAAGCTTCTTTTTATACCTCTGATTTCTCTTTTAGTAAGTGTTGCTTACATTACACATGTTCTTACGTATTGGGGATCTTACGGTATTAAATGTGTTGATTTGGAATGATTTTGTACAAAGTTATATTGAAAAAACCGTCTTGTCCTTAATTTTTGCACACCAGTGTACATTTAACATTTAAATGGCTTTTATTCAGATTTTGAAACCAGGCTTTGATAATACCACTTTAGGCATTGAATGCATATGGTCACATTAAAAAAAATGTGTTACTGTAGAACTGATCGTAATAAGCACTAACGAAGATCTTAGTTTAGAAACGGATGTCAGCAATTTTGGCTTTTCTTTTCTTTTGGCGATTCTAAAAAGGCAAACCTGATATTTCTCCCGAATTATAAAATATCGTGAGGAAGTTTTTAATTGATTTTCCTAGTGAGAAGGAGTTTCAGCGTGGTTGCAAATCTCCAAAACAAAAAAAGAAAGAAAAAAAGAAAGAAAATAGATACTACTAACAGAGGAGATCTAACTATTCCTGGTGACAAGATTGATGCCAAATGTTGAAAATTTGTTATTGTAGCGCCAGTTTCTTCCCTCCCATTAAATCCTTTGTTTGTTTTTTAGTTATTTTTTCTATTAAATAGCTTTTAATCTAATTAATGAACACGTGCTTATTAAATTTTAAACAGTTAGAAATTTAATTATTTCAAAGTAGTAGTAGAAGTATCATGTGTCAAAAAAGACATTTAAGTTGATAAATTTGCAAAAATTCAATATTAATTAAGCAGAGGTGTACCCCAAACCGAAAAACATGGCAAGAAGTCTATGAGACAAAAAAGTTTGGGAACCTCTGGCATGGACTAACTGGACCCGGGCACAGGACCGCACCCTCGGTGGTTGCCTCGTTTCGTTCTGGACTCTGTCTTAATAAGACCATGATCCGGATAATTTTAATTGTCAAATATTATTCCCTTAGATATTCTCCGAAAAGCAGGGAATTTCAAACTGCATGTTACCTGACAAAAGTGGTAAGACTGTATTATTAGGTGATAACCGTTGCTCATGCCTAGGCCTAAGCCTAATATCATAAACCATCATTCAACCCATTTAGTTGAAATGCTGCCACAGGACGAGCCGGTTTGTGCCTAGATTTTTGGGATTGGGAATCGTGCACATTTCTTTGTTTCAAATTACCGTTCACACGAGTATTTGACAATGCTCTCTACTGTCTAGTTTTGAATATCTCAGGTAGGGCCTACTTTTGCATAGGGGCCTAGGACCTCAAAATATCTTAAAATTTCTCTGAGACCAGGGTCTCAAAGGGTCTTAAGGTGTCCTTTTAACTCGGATAAGGATGTCAACCTTCTCACATCAAAGAGAACATGATAATTCTTTATTTTCAAAACTAAAGAAAAATAAAGGTCGATTTTTTTTTGAATTTTGCCTTTTAAGTTGTAGCTACTTCAAAGAATGCTTATGTTTGAATACTCTATTTTTTATGTATGAAAATATGTTTGCCTTTACTGTTTTAATTTGTACGGAATAAGCTTATTTGTTTATATTTTTTGTTATTGTTTTATTTGCAGCGAACTTTTCTTTTCTTTTTTTATTTACGCGTTTCACATTTTCCAAAATAAATTTAAAGAGTATGAGTATTAAAAACTAAAGAGTAGAAATTAATATATAAGCCGATTCTTTTTTTTCTTGTAATTCTGAATTTCGTTTTACACAGAATGATTTCTTGAAGAAGGTACCATGTAAATAAAGGGATATATGCATCACATTTTAAGTAATTATAACTAACAACCACAAACTTTTAAGGAGACTGCCTACCTTGAAAATGTGGTTTTTCGTCTACATAAGGCATTTTTTTTTTTTTCAAAATCTTATGGTTTGAACATTTTTCTTTCCAAAACAGTTTTTTTTCCTTTACGCAAAATAGAAAAAAAGTTATAGTAATTTTAAAAAACATCACTCTCTGCAAAAGGGAACTGGAAGTATCATTTAAAAACCGGAAGTTGCAGAAAATTGCAATTTTTAACTTAAATTCTACAGTTTCTTTCATTTTTTTTAATTTATAAAATATATTTCGGTAATTTTTTTCTAGTGTTTCTCAGCCACTACTATATTATTAGTATAGTTCTTTCTTGCTAAAAATTGGCAACACAGACAGTCTGTTTACATTCTAGCTGGTGTTTTGCTTAGCTCTATGTTTGGTCACTTTTTATTACAAAAATTAATATCTTACGATAAAATTTTGCTTAAAAGTTTTTAAAAATATCTTAAATATGGGTCATAAAAACCAATATCGCTCAAGAAAGCAAAAGTTTACAGGTATTTTTTAGTATTTTTCCCAGTGTCATTGGTGTCCATATAGTATTAATAACCAGAAGAATTTAATATTTAAAGGTAAAAATAACTCGGATCTTAAAAAGATATACCGAAGTTGGTTCTGCTCTTTTTTTTAAAAAAAAACTATCACTCGCTTCCAATGATTTTGAGTGGTGATTTTAATATCAGTTTGCCAAAAGCTGAGCCGCTCATAGCTTTTTTGAATGAGGAAGTCAAGCTCAAAATGAACACAAATCAAAATGTTTCGACAACTAACAATGGTACTGTTATTGATGCTGTTTTTCAACGGTTATTATAAATACTTTGAAATCACTAGTATATGTGTCATATTTTAGTTATCATTAGTCTGTAATATCCGCTCTTCTCCAAATTGAACAAAAATAATTATTTTTGATAAAAAATTGCATTACTCCTTGTGTTTATTAAATAAACTTAAAGCTATAGTTATTCGATAGAAAATATTTTCCAATCCACCTGATTCATTTTTTAGAATATAAGTTAATATTGCGTGTTTACCACGACAACATGTCAGATGTTACACATCATATGCGACTACTATAAGACTCGCGTTTGTTTATGCGGGTTTATTTAGATTTTCTAATTTGTGTGGATTATTTATATTCTCTATTTGTATTTTTTCAGGCATTGGCAAAAAAGCAAATTAAATTCTGTCTATAACAGTGCTTCTCAAACTTTCACCATTTGAGACCCAATTTTCGGTTATTTTTTTTATTGCTCCCCCATACAAAAATAATGTATTTAAGGTATCCGACTACGTTCAGAACCGTGATTTGGCAAAAGCGTATAAATGGATAATATTTATAATATTTAGAGTCGCTTAAATTAGAAAATGTACATAAAATTGCTTTAAGAATATTATTACAATAAAAAACTATTCAAGTAAAATATTTTGACAAAAAATTAATATAGAATGACCAATTTTCAAAATATCCTCCTTTTGTGAAAAATGCTTCAATTATAATAATATTTTGCCTGTATATAGCTCAGACCTCTGTACAGAGGCTCAACTAGAATTTTTGAAATATATGACTTAGAAGTGAGTTTATCCATGTTTTACGACAACAGAGGGGAGAAATTTTAAGAAAAAACGCCAATAATTATTTTAATTAGTTGTAACTCTGAAAATAATGTGAATTTTTTTAAAAAATAGTTCAGACTCTCTGGAAAAGTCTTTACTTTATATTTATAAGCAAATTTTTTTTTTACTTTAGAAGCATTTTTTATAAAAGGAGAACATTTTGAAAAAAGGTTATTCTAAGTTAATTTTTTGAGATAAAAGCCCTGACGGACTATATATATGTGCTCCAAAAATCAACCCCAGCTATAAATATTCCTCCTTGATATTTTTAAAGGGATAAAATATGTTCTTACAGGATGCAGATACAAAAGCAATTAGAAAATACAAGCCGAAACGTAAACGATCGTGATAAAAAGCAATAATGGTCACAGAACGAAAAAAAGGCGACGAGGCAAAGTACTAAAATGAAAAGAAGTCTAAAATTATTTTTTGCAAGTCTAAATCTAGAAGGAAAAATTATTCTCGGGTAAAACTAACTTTATTAAATTTTAATAAATTGACATTTTTCACAATTAAACTGAAGAAGAAAAAATCTCAAAACACTTTCAGGTTATAATGCAATACAAGAGTTCGAATTAAGATTTATAAATGTCCGATTTATATAACTAAGAGAAAAGTATCGAAAGAGCTTCTTTTACAATAAGAATTTTTTTTTATTATATTGCCCTCCCCCCCCCCAATTTAACGTCAAGATCAGCAGGAAGTCTGTTGGATTCAGGGGGAAAAACATTATTTTATAGAATGCACCAACGTGTAACTTGGATGAGAAAAGAGCAATAAAAGCTTCACTGATGACGTTTCCTGTTTCGTGTCACGCCCGGAATATTATGTGCCTAAGTTAAACGCTAAAAAAAGGAAGGGGAAGAAATGAAACAAAGAAAATAAAATTCGTCATCGGACGCCACGTTAATGGGGTGTAACCATGCTTGGACACAAAAGGGTAAGATCGTTTTCGAACACAGGTAGCTCTGCCAGTACCCCGAGGGCGATGCTATGACTTCCTTTGTCAACTCCACCGTATGGCTATTTTTCTTTCAATTACTATACCAGTTTTAATAATTCGGAAAGGATAAAAGAAACATTCCGTTGGAAGAGAAAATTATCGTATGATCTATCAGAAGGAACGAATAATACTTTAGCAAAAAATAGTTTCACCAACCGAAGAAATAATTTCAAAATTTTTGTAAATTTCTTGAACTAGTATAAATAAAGCTAAATGCGAACCAACACACATATGGAACAAGTAATATATAAAAAAAATTAAGGCAATTCCTATTTTGGTCAACAAAGAGAAAATTTTTATTTTAGCTACTTTTTATTAAATAATTACGATTAATATATAAATATTTATATACATATTATAGAATCACAATATGAAGAGGCAAAATTGAAAGAGATTTTCCTTGCAATTTTCCATTTTTCTTTCTATAAATGGCGTTGGTTTTGTATGATGTATTTTGAGTTTGTTAACTATTTATCTATTAATTAAATTTTTAATTATTCCAATAAAATAGTATGGTAAAAAGAAACCTTATCCTCAGAAATTAGGCCAACCCAAGTGAAGTTCGACACGCGCGCGCTATGCACTGGACTACTGGGTTAACGAGTGATTTTCTTTTTTATATATGGTGTTGAAATATTATTTTTATTTAATACTATTTATTCATTAATTAAATAGAATTAATAAATTAATATTTGAAAAAACTATATGAACATCATGTGACATTCACTACAAGTTTAAAAAATTGATGGGGTATGCGTTCCTTGACAATCGATAGCTATTTCTGCAGCTGTGCTTAGGGTAAAGTGAGGGGGGGGCCTTTTTTATTCATTATAAGAGAGGCTCATACCATTTACGGAAGACATGGGAGAGAGGAATTTTTTTTAAAGTTTCCAGTTTCAAAAAAATTATTTCTAGAGGATTCTTTCTTTGTCTTTCATCCTCTCTCTCTCTCTTTTTTAATGGAAATAATTTCGGAGAGTTTTTAATGCAACTAAGGGACATTTAAAATGCAGGCATAGAGAGGGTTATAATGAAGTAATAGGCGAGTAACGCAAGTATGAGAAAATATACAGATAAATGGGGGGGACAACTTTTTTTTGTTAGTACTTTAAGTAGTTCGCTTTTGAACTGATGTTCAATTTTATAAATGGCGTCTTATTAAGTGTAAAAAGACCTAAAAAATCCAGGCATAATCTCATTCATAAGGAAATGTGGGGGGAAGAGCATGCACATTATATATATATAGTAAGAGGGAAAAAACATCTTTCGAAAAAAAATGGGCGCCATGCTTGGTTCAGCCTATTTAGAGCTTAGACAATAAATGAAAGCTCAAATACTGTCAAGTAGTAGATAATATTTTTTGATACATACACATAAGAATACGCCAAAATTCATTAATAAAATAAGGGAAAAAATTGATTTTAGTAAGCTTTTTTTTCACGAATCCGCAAATTTAATCCCTCCCCCGTTCCTTCCTACGTATAAATATATATAGGAACTATTATGTAAGAAGAATGGACAAGTCCAACAAGAGAGAGTATTTTTGTAAAATAAAGTATATCCTCTTTACTTTATTAAATGATTGCACAAACAAATAAAGGTAAAACTCCAAATTTGCTTCCTTAATTGCAACACATTTAGGTACAATATTAATTAAAAGTTTCAAATTTATAAATTACGATACATTTTTTTCTTAGAGGAAAGTATTTAAAGTGTATGGTAAAACATTTAAGCTTTCTTAAGAAGTTTATGGTCGAATTTTAAAAAAAAATTAATATGGTTTCTAAATTATAAGTTATTTGCTTCAGTAGGTTCATATAACAAAATATTAAATTTCAACAATTGCGAACCTAAAGTGCTTGCACTGTAATATACAATTCTAAAATCACTAATTAACAGATAACTTTTAATTTATTACGCTTTCAAATCCATAGTGAACTTCAGACGATATATTGGGAGATGAAGAAAAAAAAACGTATTCAGTTAATTTTCAATCTGACTACAGAGAGAGGTGTCATTTTTTAAATTAGAAATTAACGAACTTTGCAGATTTAGATGCAAGTTATCTAAAAACTTCGTTGTAAATCAAAACTTTAAGTTAAATAAAAATTGCAGTGTTAAGGTTGTAATTAAGTGAATGTCGCAGTTCAGTGAATATTCTATAAAAGAAACAGTTAAGAGAACAATAAGATGAAATCGCAGTTTCGAATTAAACTAAAAGTTTACCTTTATAATTTGTTTTGATTACATAAGAGCAGACAGTTTTCAATTTAAACAGATTGAATGCAATTTTTCACCCATAGCAGTATTAAGTCTGAAAAAACAGTTACTTTGCATTTATAACTGAGTAAGGGGAAAAATTCCCCCCCCCCCCATTCAAGCCGAAAAAAATATGTCCTTAATCAAAAAAGTATCTTCATCCATCATCTAGACATTGCTCCTGATTAAATTTTCTGCCGCTTCGTCAAGTGGGCAGTTTTCCCAATCTGCACACGGAAATTATTTTATGGCTTTAAAGTCTTCATAATGATCTAAAATCATAGTAACTAATGTAAATTGGGTATTCTTTTCTGTTTTTTTTTACTAAAAAATAAGGTTAATAGGGTCTTAACTAAATTTATGTCAAGTTAGAATTTGATCAGAAATAAATTATTGCTAAGTGGAACTAGTTTTTGAACAAGGGTCTAAGGATATTAACGGAAGCAGTAATTTACACTTGGGGGAATATATATAAGAAATAGTGTGGCAAGTTAAAAAAGATAAATTTAAAAATTGTTAAAGATTGAACAAATACCATCAAACATAGCTTAACCATTAATCTTTATTGTACGTATACAATAAAAGTTAATAGGTAGTGATTAAAAGGACTCGACACCCTTTGAGCATTTTTTTTTTATTTATGTATTTAAAAATTACATTTTTTAGCATTTCATATTGATACGAGATAAAATTTTTCACATATTATTCACGTAATTTTACAAATTTAATTTCTTTTAAGAAATTTGGAAATTTTTAAAATTCTATTCTTTTTGTGTAATTAATTTTTTGACATGAAATTTTTGTAATATTTCTGAGGATGTTTTAAACACCTTTAGGGATGAATTTTACAATACCTTAATTAGTTTTGGAGAAAGAGCATAAAAAAATGTTGATATATATATGTAAAATTCAACCAAAAGCCTAATATTTCCCACATTTAATTTTTTTAATAAAAGAAGTAATCAATTTACAGTAAAAAATATCCCTAATTTTGTTACGTGCATTACATATAAGACACAGGGGAAAAAATGGAAGTGATTGGTAAAAATAACTGTGGGAGAATTGGTATTTTGAATGTGAAAAAAAAACACAAACCGAGAAAAACCGTTTTAAAATTTATAATTCTGAAAAAATAATTATTATAAGCTTAAATAAACATAAAATATACCACACTAGTATATATTTTTCTTAAAAATAATAAGATATAATATAAATCTTACTCCCTTGACTTAGAGAAGAACTTTTCATTTCTATGCACCTCATCCATTTTTCCTCTTCAAACGAGGAGAAATTTTTTAAAAAAATTCTAAATTTTAATTGCTGGTGGTCCTCATATTTATCAAAGTCCGTTGTAGTCCTAAGAAAACTCAAAAGAACATAAATTCTACGCTAGTATCTTGCTCTTCCTTCCATACATTGAATAAGGCACGCCGAGTAATACCATCAGCCAGTGCTGAAAAAAAATCATAACTTTGGGAGTAGCAGCTAAATTAGGTATTAAATTAAAGGTCTATATATCTACTCTATGTGTCTTAAATGTTACTGGGTGTGTCAATCCGTGTCAATCCCAAAGGCTCGCAAGTGTTTCTTCTAGCAAAAAGAAACTCGATCTAAGCCGCTGATTGTAGAATATTTCCTTTCGCGTACTGACGAAAACTGTTTACCTCAGGGTTAGGGAACCTATGAGGACCATAAATAGTGAGTTGTTTTTTTTTTATTTCACGCAATTTCATTTTTGGACTTTCCGAACCCCAGATTGGGAAAACTGCCCACTGTGCGTCGCCAAGATCTCAGAAAGCAGTGGCTTACCTTCCACGTGATTAAGAGGATGGGAGAAAAAAAAATCTTGAGAAAGGAGGGAAAATAATTCCCAGAGAGAGAGAGAGAGAGCGCGCAGTATATAATTTTATGTACTTTGCAAAACACAACCAGTTGCGCAAATATTTTGGTTGTTATAAACGTTAAAAGTTATAACGTTGCCAGATATAATCTTTAATAGATGAAAATGTGAAGATCTAGAAATGAATTTTACAGCATAAAGGAGAAACTTTTGTTTCCAAAGATAATGTTGTGTATATTTTTCAATGAATTTTTCTCCTCGCTCTTTTGTAGACAATAGATAACTGGTTTTAACTTATCCTTTAAGTAAAACATGTAATTTTTAAAAAAAAAACTTTTTTGGCACGGAGTAATTTTTAAAAAATACCGCGGCCAAAATGTTTTTTTTTTCCCTTATTAGTTTGACGTTTCAGAGCGTTTTTTCTTAAGGTGTTAAGTAAAGAAAAAAGAAGTATATAATCCGTCATCTCAATAAGAAAATGCTTATTAAAGATTATTGGTCTGAATATAGGGAGAAATAGAGGAAAATTTTCCCAAAAAATACAGTTTAAAACTCAAAAATGGATTAAAATTTAAATTTTAAATAATCTTTTTGTTTTACAAATTCAAACCTAATCAACAAAATTAATTAAAGAAGTCATTAAATTCCTATTTTCAGTTTTTAACCACGAAAAACTTAATAGTTTTCGTATTAAAAAAGTATAATACATCAAATAACAAAAAAAAAATTCTATTTTACTCAATCTACTGAAATTGAAATCAACAGTAGTAGATTGGAATAAAAAGTAGTAAGTAAAAAAAAGTAGTAGATGGAAAGTAGATTGCGATACAAAGTTAGTCTCTTTCTAATTAAGAAAAACTCAGTTAAACTACGCCTTTTTAGGAGAATTTCATAAATGTAAATTATGCTAATTAACTCTCTTTTAAGTGAACCTCTTTGAGAATGAAGAACTCCTTTTCAAATTTTATCAATTCTGGTTAAATAATTTGGATTTAAAAATTACTTTAAGAGCCGAAAAAAAAAAGTTGCATTGCTTAGTATTTGAAATGCGAGTATAAAATGTTAAATTTTATGGCAGCTCCGTAAAGAAGTTAGCAATCTGATTGTAAACAAGTAATACAAAAAAATTACGGCAATTCTTAATTAGGTCAACAAAGCAAAATTTTATTTTAGTCAATATTTATTAAATAGTTACAATTAATAGAAATATGTATATACAAATGACAGAATCACACTATTAAGTGACAAAAAAAGAAAACTATTTTCCCTTCTATATATGGAGTTTTTTACTACTTTTATTCATTTTTTAACTTTAATTAATAAATTAATATTTGAAAAAACTGTATTAACACCAAGTGTCATCCACAACAAGTTTAAAAGAATGTATTTGAACTTGAATGGATGAACAGAAAGTATTTTATTAGCGATTGAAAATTTTAACAAGATATATATATATATAAAGGGTGTTTTTTTAGAGGTATAGAACTTTAAATTGCAATAAAACAACGATGTATTATTCGATTGACATGAATTTTTTTTATTCGAAAGATAATCTTGTGGCATTACATTTTAAATATGATTTCTGGCATAGGACTGCCACGGCTGGCTCGGATCTAGTTCAATCTGGACGTCCAATTTTCGATGACTTTTTCCAACATTTGTGGCCGTATATCAGCAATAACACGGCGAATGTTGTCTTCCAAATGGTCAAGCGTTTGTGGCTTATCCGCATAGACCAATGACTTTACATAGCCCCACAGAAAATAGTCTAGCGGTGTTAAATCACAAGATCTTGGAGGCCAATTCACAGGTCCAAAACGTGAAATTAGGCGGTCACCAAACGTGTCTTTCAATAAATCGATTGTGGCACGAGCTGTGTGACATGTTGCGCCGTCTTGTTGAAACCACAGCTCCTGGACATCATGATTGTTCAATTCAGGAATGAAAAAGTTAGTAATCAAAGCTCTATACCGATCATCATTGACTGTAACGTTGGCCTTGATCGTTTTTGAAGAAGTACGGACCAATGATTCCACCAGCCCATAAAGCGCACCAAACAGTCAGTTTTTCTGGATGTAACGGTGTTTCGACATACACTTGTGGATTAGCTTCACTCCAAATGCGGCAGTTTTGTTTGTTGACGTAGCCATTCAACCAGAAGTGCGCTTCATCGCTAAACAAAATTCGCTTATGAAAATCGGGAACAACAGCAATTTCGTTTTGGGCCCCTTCGACGAATCTACGCCTTGCTTGATGATCGTTTTGATGAATTGCCAAACCCCAAACTGAGAATAAATCACTTGACAGTTGTTAAATCGGTCGCCATCTTGGAAAATAATGCCAACTTAAACTTCTATACCCGGAAAATAAACACTCTTTATATATAGGGAGAGAGTGAGTGAATAGTAGAGGAATTGAAAAAGGGAGAAATAAAAGTTCAACCGATTTAAAAATGTTCACTGTCTTAATATTTGTAAATATACTTCATGCACTCAGTAGAACAGTTAGAAGCATGTAAATAGTCTTAATTTTTTTTTAAAGTTACGCTCTTTAACCGAACAAATTATTCCATACAGTTATAGCATATTTTGAACAATTTCTTTAATAAATTTTAGAAACTTACTATTATAAAAATTTTTAGAAAATTTTGCTAGTTTGAATTTTTTATAAAAAAAAGTACACTAAGTACTGAAAGGAAATGCAATTTCTTGAAAATTTTCAGGAATATTAATTGTTACTTAACATGTAATGAAATGAAAATGAAATAAGATTCAACATCGTCAATAAATATTATTTTGAACAGAAAACGTTCAAGTACACAGACTTTGGTTGTAATTTTGTACAGCCAAATTTTATTTCATACCTTATGATTAAATCTATATAAGTAAAGTTTCATTTTAAAAAAAATATATAAACTCATATTTTTAAGCCTGTTGGTAAGAAATATATATTGTAACTCAACAGTAGCTTTTAAAGTTGATGCAAAAACGTAGGATATTTTTTGAATAATTTCTTATAAGTGATTTAAAAAAATACATCAATGCATACGTGACATAATCCCCCAAAACTGCATGCTTTAGCTCGTATAATTATTAAACAGTAGCCTTTTTTAAATGAAATTCAGAGTAACAGATTAAAACTTTAATATTAGCCGGTATAAGCCGTTCCTGACATATATTTTTTTAAAGATTCAAATATTTACATACATTTAAATGTTAACAAGATTCAATTAAAAGCCCTTTACATATAATACATAATATATATAAAAAATTGAAACATCGAAGACTTTGAAAAAAAATATGATACTATAAAACTTCTAGATGTTCATAACACTCAACTCTTTATAATAATACAACGTTTTAGGACCAGATCTTAGAGATTTAAACTACAAGAAATACTAATTAATGAATTTAAAACAGTTAAACAATTATAAAAACTTGCTTTGAAATATTTAGAATATTATAAAAGGCTTCGAGAATTTTCTTCTAAAACCAAAAACTGATTTTTTTTAACTGTTTAATATATTGAATAAAATTATCTATACTACTAAATTCAAATTTGTACATCTTTGAAATTAGTTTTTTAGCACTTGTTTAAAAAAATTCTAAAAAGAAAAAAATGTATATTTGTAGTAGTACACAAGTTTATTTTTCATGTACGGGGTTTAATTTTTTTCCTAATTGAAGAGGAAATGAATAAAATCTGTAAACTGAAACAATAGGAAAAGAAATCACATCGAAAAATTATTTATTTAGCACGGTTATAAAAAGTAATTTATATTTGCTGACATGTATCATATATTTATTACGATCAGTGGCGCATACAAGGGGGTCCTGGGGGTCTGGAAATATTGATATTTTTTCGATTGATTATTATTCTAAGTATATAGTACGTACAATTTAATTAAGTATTTGTTATTAATGATTAATTTTACTAATTAATGCTAATTATTTATTCAATAATTAGTTTTTTACTATGTTTTGTTCCCGAAAATCGACAAAATCAGAAGGAGCATGATACAAGAATGGTGAACTTTCGACCCCAGACTCCCTCTCTTGGAAAATTCCTGTGTGCGCTACTGATTAAGATCATAGCATGATTTAAGAAACAACCCATTTTACAATCTAAATCCCCACCCCAACCCTACCCCCATTGACAATAAGAAACATTTTTATATAGGCGTATAAAAACAGCAGTCAATTTCTTTACCGAACGACCGTCTGCTGGTATAAAAACAACATAAATATAAATCCCGCACATTGGAAATAAATACTAGGAAATGATAATGCTAAGCACACACAAGCATAACAAAATGTGTTCAAATATTCGTTTCACTGCATCAGGTGAGAAAATACTTAAAAGGGGTCTTAGGGGTGTTATATTTCTCTAGAGGTCTGAAAATATAAACAATTTTCAAACAGGTGTAATTTCTTTAAATTTAAATTAAATAATTCGAATCTTTTACACATTACTTATAAAGGAATGGGGCTTCAGAAAAGTATAAAATGTTTAAAATATAATCATAATTTTAAAAATTATAAGCATATGAAAATAAGAAATTTTTCTATAAGAAATATTTATGAAGTTTTTTACGTCGTGCATGCTATTTTCTAAAAGAGTAGGTTTAATTACTAGCTATAAGTTGATTTATAAATAAATACAGATGTATTCTTAATACTTTGTAGCTACTTTTATATAAATAGTGAAATAATGCCAAACAAAGGACTTCGTAATTGAGACAGACATATTTCAAATGGTTTTGTTTAAGTTTTATATCTGAAAGAAATATATAAATTGTAAGAAAAATAAGTAAATCTCAAATATTTGGATGCGTTACATCAACAGAACAATTAATTAATACAATATAATTTTTATGTTCAGAACAAAACTTGAAACAATATTTTTCGTTTCGGTTCTATTATATATTCTATTATATATATATAAATATATATATATATATATATATATATATTCTATTATATATATATATATATTCTATTATATATATATATATATGTTCCTATTATTATTTAGTTTAATGATTTTTTAATATTTAAATTCTACATATATAATTCTTTCCTTTCCTCTTGGTACATAGTATGACAAATTTCAGGTGAAGGTTGGCGCCGCCAAACTTTTTTAAACCTGCAATCCTGGTTCCTAAGAGGCCAGGAGTTTATCTTTATACTATGTGCCTTCTTACTATCTTTAGTTATCTTAGGTATATAACTATGATTATTTTTATATTTTGTTTATGTATTTGTGTATATGTATATATATATGTATAAATTTATATATATGTGTATGTATATGTATATGATTATATATTGAAAAAATTTTTATATTGGATTATATATATACACTCTGTCGCAAAAATATATGCACCCAGAAGAAATCAAGCTACAATCACGAAACTCGGCAAGAATGTAGTCTGGTAAGAGATATGCAAATGATTAAAATTTCGAAGCCAATGAGACAAGGCTAAATGTGCTATGCGCATATTAGTTGCGCAGCTGGGAGAGTTTAAAAGCATGAGTACGAGCGCCGTACGGCTATCCAAACGAATCTGATGACTTTGATAGACGATATTGAGACTTAGGATGCCTCTAAGACGTAACCGGCGGCAGTACGAGCAGCTGACGGACTTTGATAGGGGCCGTATAATAAGCCTCAGAGAAGCAGGTTGGTCGAATAGACTTATCGGCCGCCACCTCGGTCGGAGCGATATGGTAGTTGCTCGGTGTTGGCAACAGTGGATCACAGAAGGTAGAGTGTACCGTCGCGGAGGGTCAGGACGTCCCAGGAACACAAATGATCGCGAGGATCGTGCAATCAGAAGAGTGGCCACTTCGGCACCAACAACGTCGCTAGCATCGATTCAACGCCACTTACCTCCTTCCAGACATCCAGTGCCATCAAGAGAAACCATAAGGAGACGACTGACCGAAGTTGGCTTGAGGAGCCGACGTCCGCTAAGACGCTTACCACTGACCCCACATCATAGGCAGTGTCAACTGGATTTTTGCCGACCTCGGGCAACTTGGAGTGTGACAGACTGGAGACGTGTCGTCTTCAGTGATGAATCCCGATTCAGTCTCAGTGCTGATGACCACCGCACACGTGTCTGGAGGCGCAGCGGCCAGAGGTCCGATCCGGCATTTATTGTCGAGCGGCATACAGCAATTTCACAAGGTGTGACAGTGTGGGGAGCAATTTCTTGGGACACACGATCATCTTTAGTGGTCCTTCAAGGCACTTTGACAGCTCGCAGATACGTGGACGATATTTTAACGCCGATTGTGCTACCCATGCTATCAAGTCGCCCAGGTGCCATTTATCAACAAGATAATGCTCGTCCACATACTGCGCGACTCTCCCAACAATGTCTTCAAGGATATGACGTCCTGCCATGGCCTGCCAGGTCACCAGATCTTTCGCCAATAGAGCATGTCTGCGACGCGCTGGGAAGGCAACTGCAGCCGTCCCGATATACAGGAGAATTAACTGCGCAGATG
>BMAU01010579.1:0-45000 GCA_019973935.1 Trichonephila clavipes | reverse complement strand
ATGGAGAAGAGGTGGAAGGATTGGGAAGAAACTATTGCAAATTTACTTAAAATCCTTTTTTTTTTATCTTTTTTTTAAAAATTCTTTGTTTGAAAATATAAAATATTTAAATGTCATTTATGAGGGAAAAATAAATAACAAATCGTAGCGTGTTTTTTTCGATTTTGGTAAAAATATGGTTCAGTTTTGATCCTACAGTAATAAAGTGATATTTTTCCGAAAAATTACTTATATAACTTATTTAAAAAGACAAGTAAGTCATTACTTTGTATAATGTAAGACTTTAATGCTATGAGCTCATTAAAAAGTACGGTAGAATCCTTATTTTCAACTATTATGATCATTTTTAGTGGTTTATAGTGTTCACTATATTTTTTGTTTGCTTGAAAGGGGGTATTGAAAGCCAGTCTGGAAGAAAACAAGTAATATAAAAAAATTAAGTCAATTCCTACTTTGAATGGATTAATAGAAAGTATTTTATTAACGATTGAAAATTTCAACGATATATATATATATAGGGAGAGAGTGAACTAATAGAGTAGGAATTGTTAAAAGAGCATGATATGTCTGCATTGTTGTAACAATGTGCATCCGTTTTGGCTAGTTTGGCTGAAAAACCGGTTTTGACACCACCTTGTCATTATTTTAACAGACATTATTACAAAAACGAGGACAAATTTAAGTTGGCGTCGAAAACCGGTAATTAATTTAATTTAGTTACTGAATTAATACTTGAAAAAATGTATTAACATCAAGTGTCATCCACTACAAGTTTAAATAATTTATTTGAACTTGATTTTATGTGAATACAAAGTATTTTATTAATGATTGAAAATTTGAACAAGATGTATATAAAAATAAATAAAACTATATATATATGTGAGGGAGAGAGTGAGCTAATAGTAGGAATTAAAAAATAAACATTTTAATCGTCTTTTTAAATGAATACCTAAATTTATAGATTTCACTTCACACTCTCTAAACATTTTTATAAAAAAAAGTAACCATGAATGGGTCTACGCGCAATAGAATTGTAACTCTTCCTTGAACAATTTTACTAAATTAGGTGAATAAGATAAATACATCTGTATTTGCAATGACGAGAAAATTATGATAGTTTTAACTAAAAATCGGTCTCTTTTAGGAAATAAGGTTAAAGAAAACCTTAAAGAAGACTTGTTAAGATTGACTCTACCTGATGAGTAATACTTCATTTATTTTAATCTGTTACATGAATGAAAACTTCAATGATCATTGGGGTTTTTTTTTTCACTTGAGAAAATAATATTCGATTAATAAAAGCAATGTTAAGGAGATGTTGTTAGAGTAATTAAAAATGCTTTAAAGTATGCGAAATATATTTCACACACAGAAAGGAGATATTTTAAATTAATTAAAATAAGAGCGCTCTCTCTCTCTCTCTCTCTCTCTTCATTGAATTACCAAGTAATAAGAGAATACTGTAATGATTGAGTGAATGTAGCAATAAGAAGTTTTTATTTAAATAAAATATTAAAGTGTGTGTAATAATATTTGAGTAGGAACGATAAGGAAAAAAATAATATAGAGATGTTTTGATTTTTATTTGTACTGCAAATACAGAACAATGCTGATTAAAATAAACCTAAATTTTAAGTTTCAAAATAATCTCGAATCACGGTTTATAAGCATTTGAATTTAGTATATACATTTTTACACGTTTTTGCAATATCCCATTTAATTCACTAATAATTCCTCGGATTTCAGAATAAATTGCTACAGGAAATGTTTAAAATCATCAAAAAAATGTATGAAGTATAATGTATTGTATATAAATGTTAAAATTATTAATAATTAACACAAAATTGTAATGATTTTAAAAAAAACATTTATAACTCTTATTTATAAATCATAAGAAATCCTTTGATGATACTAAGCATTGATGTATTTATAAGGGATCAGAAGCGTAGCTATCACCGTATCAATGATACGGGGCCCCCAAGGTACAGGGCCCCAACACGTGGAAAATTCTGACACTTTCAAAATAAGTGTCTGTTATATCTTTTCCAAAAAAAAGGGCTCTCAATGGAATTTTGATACAGGGTCCACTCAGAACTGGTTACGCAAATGCAAAGGATAAAAACTCATTATGTATGGGGTTTTACATATATATATATATATATATATATATATATATATATATATATATATATATATTTCATAATTGCTTAAATAATGTCTTATTGGTGTTACGCAATTATAAAAAGATTTTTTAAAAAATCAGAATTTTTTTTCTATCTATGCAATTTTCAAAATGCTGGAGAATTTGAAAAAATAATACAATTGTTACTATTTAAGGGGAATCACAATGAGATTTAGGGGGAAAAAAGATTTGAGAAAATGTGGGATACACACACACTCATATTAAAGAAAATAATTAATTCCCACACATAATAAATGCTACGCTCTCCAAACTGTATGCAATACAAGTTCTACAATAAAAATGCACAAAAAATAAAAACGAAATAAATTCCATCCTCTTGTCCCTGACGAATATGCAATTGTCAAAAAGCACCTGAGGTTCCTCTTGCATCAATAAATTAGCTCCTAAAAATTAATCGGGGAGATTTACCAACCAAATGGAGTATCGTATGGAATATTATTGCTTAGAAAAATCTATCGACCGTATTTTAATATCGCCATAAGCCTGAACACCTACCAGCAAGAATGAAGGAGGGGGGGAGGGAAGGACAGCAATTACAACTAGGAAAATCCCGCCCCCTAAAACTTTTGGTGGACAAAATCGACGCGATCTGGAAACTGGCGATATCGTTTACATATATATACTCTTATATGCATATAGATTTACAAAGTAAACAATTGCCCGTTCGTTAGATAAATGTATGAAAAGTCGGAGCAGTGTCAACTCGAAAACCTCGATAATGCCTTTTTCTTCTGTATCTCTCTCACTATACCTTGAACTACTTTTTTTTACCCTTAATACATCTCCTTTTCCCCCCTCCCTCCTGCAACTCCGGAACAAGAGCTTAGTTAAATAATCGATTCTTTTCAACGATAAAAGGGAGGGGGATATGGGGGAAAGGACCCTGACAAACCACTGACGCCTTTGTTTCAGAGATGGGCGATTTTTTCCTCCCCCGTCTTTGCCGAAGAAGCAATTTTTTATCGCCGCTCCTGGTTGGCTGCTTTCGATGAAATAAATACTTTGCATTAATTATGCGATGGCTGAAAATATTTTTCCTTTTAATGAGACCCCGCCCAGCAAAACCATTAAAAGGGATGGGAGTACTCGTTTTTTTTCCTTCTCTCGTATGTAAAACACCGGGATTTAATGACTGGTCCTCCCCCAATGGCAGGATTTTATTTCATTTTCTCCCATTTCAGACTTCTTTTCTCTTCCCTCCCCCTATATTTGTTTACAACCCCCTTCGAAGTTTCTTTTTAGAGGCCCCCCTCGCTTTTCAGTACTTTTTTCACGTCCTTTTGCTTCCATTTCAAACTTTGTGCAAAAACAGAACGAGTGCGAGAGAGAAAGATTTTTACTGAAAGAACTTTTCTTCTTTCTCGCGCACACACACGAGTGAGATTAATAATCACTTAATACTTTACAAAAGTTCGGGGTGCCTAATTTCACGAGAAGAGAGCCACCTTCGATTAATTTTTCAAGCGCGATGAAAACGGGGATCCGTATGTACTCAGCAAACAGTCCACGTGGCAGAAAAAGGGGCAAGGGGGAAAAAAGTATCCTAAGAAGAGACAATTATTCCCGCAAAAATGGGAAAAGAAATATTTGATCCTTTTTATTCGCACCGCAATCAACTGTACGGAAAACAAAACTTGCTTTATAAAACAAGATTTTGTCACCTTTTATTCTCAAGTGCTCGAAGCGAGATGTCTGATGGGACGCACAGGTCTGTGAAAAATCTTAAATAATTAAAAATTATATCCCCGCTTAAAATTCATTACTTTTTTTGTGTGTGTGAAATCGGTAATTTTTTCGTTCCATTAATAATAAGAAGACAACAGATTGGTTGGGAAAAGTTTAGTTTTCGTGAGGGAGAATTATACTGCTATTATAATCGCCTTTTAAATTTTGCTTGTTTAATCGCTATTATTAGCTTGCTTTCAGCTAATATTTTTGAATGGGTTGGGCATGTAATAAATTCCATCCTCTTGTCCCTGACGAATATGCAATTGTCAAAAAGCACCTGAGGTTCCTCTTGCATCAATAAATTAGCTCCTAAAAATTAATCGGGGAGATTTACCAACCAAATGGAGTATCGTATGGAATATTATTGCTTAGAAAAATCTATCGACCGTATTTTAATATCGCCATAAGCCTGAACACCTACCAGCAAGAATGAAGGAGGGGAAGGACAGCAATTACAACTAGGAAAATCCCGCCCCTAAAACTTTTGGTGGACAAAATCGACGCGATCTGAAACTGGCGATATCGTTTACATATATATACTCTTATATGCATATAGATTTACAAAGTAAACAATTGCCCGTTCGTTAGATAAATGTATGAAAAGTCGGAGCAGTGTCAACTCGAAAACCTCGATAATGCCTTTTTCTTCTGTATCTCTCTCACTATACCTTGAACTACTTTTTTTTACCCTTAATACATCTCCTTTTTTCCCCCTCCCTCCTGCAACCGGAACAAGAGCTTAGTTAAATAATCGATTCTTTTCAACGATAAAAGGGAGGGGATATGGGGAAAAGGACCCTGACAAACCACTGACGCCTTTGTTTCAGAGATGGGCGATTTTTTCCTCCCCGTCTTTGCCGAAGAAGCAATTTTTTATCGCCGCTCCTGGTTGGCTGCTTTCGATGAAATAAATACTTTGCATTAATTATGCGATGGCTGAAAATATTTTCCTTTTAATGAGACCCCGCCCAGCAAAACCATTAAAAGGGATGGGGAGTACTCGTTTTTTCCTTCTCTCGTATGTAAAACACCGGGATTTAATGACTGGTCCTCCCAATGGCAGGATTTTATTTCATTTTCTCCCATTTCAGACTTCTTTTCTCTTCCCTCCCCCCTATTTGTTTACAACCCCCTTCAAGTTTCTTTTTTAGAGGCCCCCCTCGCTTTTCAGTACTTTTTTTCACGTCCTTTTTGCTTCCATTTCAAACTTTGTGCAAAAACAGAACGAGTGCGAGAGAAAGATTTTTACTGAAAGAACTTTTTCTTCTTTCTCGCGCACACACACGAGTGAGATTAATAATCACTTAATACTTTACAAAAGTTCGGGGTGCCTAATTTCACGAGAAGAGAGCCACCTTCGATTAATTTTTCAAGCGCGATGAAAACGGGGATCCGTATGTACTCAGCAAACAGTCCACGTGGCAGAAAAAGGGGCAAGGGGGAAAAAGTATCCTAAGAAGAGACAATTATTCCCGCAAAAATGGGAAAAGAAATATTTGATCCTTTTTTATTCGCACCGCAATCAACTGTACGGAAAACAAAACTTTGCTTTATAAAACAAGATTTTGTCACCTTTTATTCTCAAGTGCTCGAAGCGAGATGTCTGATGGGACGCACAGGTCTGTGAAAATCTTAAATAATTAAAAATTATATCCCGCTTAAAATTCATTACTTTTTTTTGTGTGTGTGAAATCGGTAATTTTTTCGTTCCATTAATAATAAGAAGACAACAGATTGGTTGGGAAAAGTTTAGTTTTCTCTGCTATTATAATCGCCTTTTAAATTTTGCTTGTTTAATCGCTATTATTAGCTTGCTTTCAGCTAATTTTTTGAATGGGTTGGGCAACCAAATATGCAATATCCTCTTGCATCAATAAATTAGCTCCTAAATATTATTTATCGTATGGAATATTATTGCTTAAAAAATCTATCGACCGTATTTTAATATCGCCATAAGCCTGAACACCTACCAGCAAGAATGAAGGAGGGGGGGGAAGGACAGCAATTACAACTAGGAAAATCCCGCCCCCTAAAACTTTTGGTGGACAAAATCGACGCGATCTGAAACTGGCGATATCGTTTACATATATACTCTTATATGCATATAGATTTACAAAGTAAACAATTGCCCGTTCGTTAGATAAATGTATGAAAAGTCGGAGCAGTGTCAACTCGAAAACCTCGATAATGCCTTTTTCTTCTGTATCTCTCTCACTATACCTTGAACTACTTTTTTTGACCCTTAATACATCTCCTTTTCCCCCTCCCTCCTGCAACTCCGGAACAAGAGCTTAGTTAAATAATCGATTCTTTTCAACGATAAAAGGGAGGGGGATATGGGGGAAAGACCCTGACAAACCACTGACGCCTTTGTTTCAGAGATGGGCGATTTTTTCCTCCCCCGTCTTTGCCGAAGAAGCAATTTTTTTTATCGCCGCTCCTGGTTGGCTGCTTTCGATGAAATAAATCATTAAATTATGGATGGCTGAAAATATTTTCCTTTTAATTTTTTTTTTTTTTCCTTCTCTCGTATGTAAAACACCGGGATTTAATGACTGGTCCTCCCTCCCCCAATGGCAGGATTTTATTTCATTTTCCCCCATTTCAGACTTCTTTTCTCTTCCCTCCCCCTATATTTGTTTACAACCCCCTTCGAAGTTTCTTTTTAGAGGCCCCCCTCGCTTTTCAGTACTTTTTCACGTCCTTTTGCTTCCATTTCAAACTTTGTGCAAAAACAGAACGAGTGCAAGAGAAAGATTTTTACTGAAAGAACTTTTCTTCTTTCTCGCGCACACACACGAGTGAGATTAATAATCACTTAATACTTTATAAAAGTTCGGGGTGCCTCATTTCACGAGAAGAGAGCCACCTTCGATTAATTTTTCACCCGCGATGAAAACGGGGATCCGTATGTACTCAGCAAACAATCCACGTGGCAGAAAAAGGGGCAAGGGGGAAAAAAGTATCCTAAGAAGAGACAATTATTCCCGCAAAAATGGGAAAAGAAATATTTGATCCTTTTTATTCGCACCGCAATCAACTGTACGGAAAACAAAACTTGCTTTATAAAACAAAGTTTTTGTCACCTTTTATTCTCAAGTGCTCGAAGCAAGATGTCTGATGGGACGCACAGGTCTGAAAAATCTTAAATAATTAAAAATTATATCCCCGCTTAAAATTCATTACTTTTTTTTGTGTGTGAAATCGGTAATTTTTTCGTTCCATTAATAATAAGATGACAACAGATTGGTTGGGAAAAGTTTAGTTTTCGTGAGGGAGAATTATACTGCTATTATAATCGCCTTTTAAATTTTGCTTGTTTAATCGCTATTATTAGCTTGCTTTCAGCTAATATTTTTGAATGGATTGGGCATATAATAATTAACTTTGAATAATCACTAAATGACTTAAATGAAAACACCAAAAGCAGTGTAAGGACATACACTATTGCATTTTATTCGGGTATTAAGAAAGAGACTTCTTATATTCAATAATGCTATTTGGCGGCGAATTTTGCTTTCGAAACATGAACACCCTTTCAGTTCTAGATAAATTTTAGATTTTACAAATGATCTTATTATTCAAACAAATTTATGTTCAAACATTTTGCTCTGTTTCAATGCTAAAATGTCATTTCAAATGATTTTGAGAATCAAAAGTTTGTTCTCTTTCGATTTTATAGATTTATTTTACAACTTAAGTATCTCAGTATTTCAAACTAAAAATAACTTAAGAAACATTATTTCCCTCTGAATAATAAAACTTTACCTCGCATTTGCAAAAAGTGACACTTATTTTTGTAAATATTCAGGTACCAATAAATAGTGCATGTCCAAATCCCGTCTCCTCTCCCTTCTGCGGGTTTAAAAGCATATTTTTTTTTCAAGTTGTATGTTTTTGTGAGCAGAAAAGGGATCTTAAGAAATCTTTTTATACTTTAGCACTTGTGTTATTTTAGATTTTAAAAGAAAATTTAATAATAATGAAATTGATAAAAGTTTTATCATTCAAATACTACAAGTTGAAAGAAAACAGAATTCGGAGAATTAATTTCTGAAGAAGGAAAACTGTGTGAAAGTATAACAGATAATATTGAACCCACAGTAAAAATTAAAAATATTCTGTTAAACGTATGTGGGTGGGGGGGAGGATTCTTTACCAAATAATTTTATATCAATTACAAAAACTAGTTAATGCTCTTTTACCGATGTTTGAGTCCACATATTCGTGTAAAAAATTGTTTTTGTCTCAATGACCTTTATAAAATCATCTAACAGAAATAGAGCTGACAGGGAAATAACTGCGAAATGCATTAAACTAATGAGAGAGAGAGAATAAGAAAAATGAGCCTATTATTAAAAAACTATAAAAAACAGCAACAGATTTCTCATTAAATACTTATAATCAATTTTGTTATACATATTTATATATGTATATATATACTACTAAATGATATTTCATAATATATATTGTATGTTATTTTCGTTACTCCTTGTTCATTCCAACACTTATTGCCATTTGCACCGAACACTTAAAAGTTTTTAACCCCACTAAAATTTTTTAAATCATCAAACATTATGAAATATTATTTATTAATATATATAAATAAAACAAAATGGATTATACAGTATTTAGTGAGAAATCTGTTGCTGTTTGTTTTCAGATAGTTTTTTAAATTAGGTTCATATTTAATATTCATTAGTTTAACGCATTTCGCAATTAATTCCTGTCAAGTCTATTTCTATTAGAAGATTTTACAGAGTTCACATTGGAGAATACAATTTTTCACACGAATATGGAGGCCTAATCATTAAAAGAGCATTAACTAGTTTTTCATTGATATAAAATTATTTAGTAAATAATTTCATACTTTTATTTTTACTGTGGGATCAATATTCACAGTTCACTACTTTCACAGTTTTCCTTCTACACATGAGAAGTCAACTCTTCAAATTTTGTATTTCACCCTACGTTGCTTCAAAATTCAACAAATTGCATTTCTAAATTTTTTATATCTAACCACATATAAAGCCAGTGAACTCCATTGTTTCCAATCCTGTTTTGTATGGATATACAATAAAGTGAAATGTATTTTCCAAATTTTAAAATAGATTGAATCTCTCCTCAAAAACTTGTTTTATTTCCTGTATAATCATTAAATATTTTTAATTGCATTTTCTTGAATGTCAATGGAGTTTTCAAAAATTATTGTGCTTTGAAAATGATTTTGTAACTGAGGAAAATATTTCATGATTTTCTCATTTCAAATCCTTAGAAAAGATTTCAAGTTTCATCATAAATATTTTAATATTTTCAAACTTCGTTAAAACAATTGATCCCAACCCTTCAAGTGTTTTATTCAGTTCATTAAAATGCTGAATGAAGTCGCATAAAAACATTAAATCATTTCACCAATGTAAATTCGATAATTCATTGAAACTATTGTCTTTTTCAATTAAAAAAGAGCTTTTCTACAAAGCGATTAAGGTTGACCGAAAATAAGTCATAGAACGTCATTGTATGTCAAAATCCCTGAATATTAGCATTCAATTTCCTCTAAGAATTGTGCTAATTGCCGTTTATAAAGAGTTCTGGCGCTTGTAAATTTGATTATTTTTGTTACAATGGTATTACACTGGAAAATGTTTTTTAAACAATGTTTCACACATAAAACTTGCTGGTGTATTATACAATGAAATTCAATCAGATAATGTGAAATATTTTGCTTAAAATACTGAATAAATCCAATGTTTTCCATACCATACAAGGTACTCCGTCTGTTGTTACAGAAATTATTTTCTGTGAAGGTCAATGGCTATCTCTTTAAATGCAATATCAAATTCTTTAAAAGTATCAAAAGACCGGTACACTTCCCTTTCAACTTTATTAGTTTTATTTACTCTTCTTTCATTATATTTCCGTGGCCGCGGTAGCCGAGTGGTATAGGCATCGGATCGTGGCTGGCTTTGTCACGAGCTCGAGCCCAGTACCACTGAAGAACCGCCGTGTAGGGCAGCGATGCACGCTAAATCTGTCGAGAGCTGAAATGTCCTCCCGTTGGTGTGGTGTGGTAGTTAGGAGAGGGGGTGCCAGCTTAGGTGTCGTCCACGTCACTTGACCATGGTTCAAAATTACGTGGTCCGTCGCCAAAAGCCCTCGTGCAGCTGAACAGTGCGACGTTAATCTTCACTCACTCACTTCATTATATTTCCATACTTATTCCGAGCAAAAGCTGCTAATTCTCCATAACCATTTACATCGTTACTCTCATCTAAAGCAGTTGAACACATTGCTGCAAAATTTAAGTCTCTCGTTATGTGTTTGCGAAAAAATATTTTTTTCTAAGTCTATTACTCGATTTTTAACTATATTGCGACTAATAGGTAACTCCTTAAATCAAATCTTTTTCTTTAAAATCAGCAAACAGTGTAGGTCTACATTCTAAAAACGTGAAAAAAAAGTGCTTTAAATATGATTATTTGCTTTGGTTTGTTGATTTTTTTCAACAAACAAAATGTGAGCAAAATTGTACACTTTTTTGATATTTTGTAAACACTTGAGCTTTATTTCAAATGCTACATACTTTCATATACATTTGATGTCATTTGCGTAACTTTGGAGCTGTAAGGATCAAACTGAAGGTTATAGACAGCATTTAAATTGCGTTTGTGTCAATGCAATGCTTGAAAAAATACAAATAGAATATAAATAATCCACACAAATTAGAAAACTTAAATAAACCCGCGTAAGCAAACGAGTGTTTGCTTAACAGTCATGGGTCAGTTAAACAGTTTGCGTGGGTCAGACACTGACCCACGGGTCATAGGTTCGCCATCACTGCAATAGGTTAATAGATTCCAGTTATTAACACACAATGGTGGAATTACGACGGTTTAACACACACAATTATTTCATCATTTCCCAATTATTTCACCACCCACTTATCTCCCCGTGTTGGTTGTACGTATGAATCAATTTATCCACATTGAACAATTTAATTTTAATTGCTCTTTTTATAACTGGTTTAGGGAAATAGAAAATGGTTTTACGGAGATTGATTAGCTGACGCAAACTGGCTGAATTCCATCATTTAATAAAATAATCTTTTAAGCACTATTTATGTCTATATTATTTTTCTTCGAAAAATTATTGGTATATTGCAGTGTTTCTCAAACTTTCAATATTTACTACCCAATATTCAATCATAGTTTTCATCGCCCCCCTTCATACAATAATAATGCATTGAATTCAATTATACTATATTAGTTGAATGGTTGATGTTGAGTGCCTGCTTCCCGCGAGGAAGCTTAAACTCTCCTGTCATGGAAAAACGGGGAGTGAACATTGGTTCGGCTTTACCTTAGCCCTTCTGCTTTAAATTAATTATAGTTAGAAATAAAATTAAAAGTTAAAATTATATAAAAATTTACATGATGATGATAAAATTACGTGAAAATTTAAGATCATTAGGGTGTGAAAAAATGGTGTTGAAAGTGAGTGAGATTACTTTTAATTATTTAGTGTATTTATTTATGAGCTTGTGTGTGTGCAGAAAAAACAACTGTGCCGAACACTAGCTAGCCCGGAGATGGAGCTAGCGCGGTCGTCTGGAAAATCCAGAATGGGGAAAGAGAAAAACGAGCGACACGGAGAACCCGCTTCGTCGAAACAGTCCTCGGTCTGAAGAGTCACCCATTGGAAGATGGCGAATTCGGATAATTTTGAAAATTGCTGTGGAAACAATTTGGAAAAGATGAATTTAGATAAGAATATTTCGAGGACGATTCAAAAGCGGATTTAAATTATATTTTCAATTCTGGCTATTGCTCTATTATCATGCGAGTCTATTTTTTCAAAGAATTCAATGGCTATTTTCTTGAATACTTCTTTAAGAGTTTTGAGCTTTAGGTCAGATCTAAGATTATCATTTCTCATGAACTAGTCTGTGTTTGTGATAATTCTAATTATTTTATTTTGAGCAGTTTCTAAAGTTTTTATGTTAGAATAGGCTGCGTGCCCCCAGATTGGACATGCATAAGTGAGAACAGTTCGGAGGATCATTTTATAAATAAGCATTTTGTTTTTAATAGATAAACAGGAATTCCGGGCAATTAAGAGGTACACTTTAGCCACGGAAATATTGAAGTTTCTGCGAATGTGTGTTACATGTTGTTTGAACGTGAGGCGTTTATCTAGGATTACACCTAGGTATTTAGTGTTGCGAGACCAGGGGACGTGGATGTTGTGTAAATACAAATCAGGTGGTTGTTTTTTAATGTGGTGAGAGAAGAAGAGGGCCTCTGTTTTTTATACATTTAATGCGATTTTCCACATTGAGAACCATTCTTCTAATTTCGCTAAGTGTTTGTGCAGAAAGTGTGTGATGAATTATACTATACTTTGTTCCTAAAGCTAGAATACGACTTAAACCTCTTGCCACCGGTGTTTATGTACGTCTCACTCAGCCAAAGCGTTGCTTAACCCAGACATATGTATATGTCTTTCCGCTGTACGATTTTTTCTGTGAACTGCTACCCATAAAATTATTCCAAAGGCTATGAAATGCAATAAAAAGACCTTGGTAATGTGTCCGGTGGAATTGGGAGCGAATAGCGTAACATTTAAACCTCAGTGAAATGATTAATTATAAACCGAACAAATTATCAAGATATGTGTTAATTTTTATATATAATTTTATTTATGATAAGATCATGGGTCACTAAAAATTATTAAACTTGTTCTTAACATAATATTGTTAAAAATTAATTATCAAATACATTGTGCAGTATTGATACATTTATAATTATGTTATATCAGTGTAAATGTGTATTTTATTTTTTATTATGTTAGAATGTGTGTGTGTATTTTATTTACTTTCAGTAAATTAGTAATTTTTTTAAATGACCTTTTGTTTTAGACTTTTCAATATGTTCGCGCCCTACTCGACGAGTTATCACGCCCCCCAAGGGGTTCGTGCCCCACAGTTTGAGAAATGTTGGTTTAGTGAATTGTATCAGAAGTATAGTACACCGTGTGCTCAGTTTTTTAATCTTATTTTATAGAATTCTAAAATTCTTATAGATACATTTTTTTTCTAAAATACAAAATTTTTCATTGATAAAATTTCTTCTCTTAATTTATTTCTTCAAATATATATGTATATATATTAGCAGAACTTAATTTTAAATACATATCCAGTAGCGCACACAGGAATTTTCAAAGGGGTCTGGGTCGAAAGTTCACCATTCTTGTATCATGTTCCTTTTGATTTTGTCGATTTTCGGGAACAAAACACAGTAAAAAACTAATTATTGAATAAATAATTAACATTAATTAATAAAATTAATCATTAATAACAAATACTTAAATAAATTCGACGTACTATACACTTAGAATTATAATCAATCGGAAAAAAAAATCGAGTGCTTTGGCCTTTTGTGCGCCACTGTACCTATATAATGTCTTTTCTCAAACTGAATTATTTTTTAATTCTAGAAAAACCAAAATAATTAGAAATATTTCAGTTTCCAAACATTCTATTTAATTTTAATTGTAATTCCAAGATAAAAATTGAAGAAATTCTGAGGCTATAGATTAGATCTCGTATTTATGAGCTCTAATATTAGTAGTCTACAGTAGCGCACACAAGGGGGTCCGGACCTCCCCCCCAAAGCCCTTGATTTTTCCGATTGATTATAATTCTAAATACATAGTACGTAAAATTTAATTTACTATTTGTTATTAATGATTAATTTTATTAATTAATACTAATTATTTATTCAAAAAATTAGTTTTTTACTGTATTTTGTTCCCGAAAATCGACAAAATCAAAAGGAGCATGATACAAGAATGGTGAACTTTCGACCCGGAACCCCCTTGAAAAATTCCTGTGTGCGCTACTGCTGAGGGGGGATGGTCGGACCAGTGCCCCCTCTCCTTGTGTGAGCTACTGACATTGGGTGGACTGCAACAGCTTGAAAAAATTGGAAGTAGACCGCACCCTGGAAAAGTCTGCCCACCCTTGACTTAAGATATTCACTAATAATGTATAAATTAAAAACTGTTGGGTTATATATGTAAATATTAGTTAGTATAAATTGCCCGCAAGAGGGTAAAATTGATAACATATATCTAGAAGACAGTATTGTAGAGTGTTAGAATTTAAAAAATGAAAGTTTCATGAATCCATTCTTCTAGCGGAAAAAGGACATGGCGTGCCTAGTATCAGCGTCCAATTCAGGATTCCTTTATGTACACTTGCCACTCAAAAAGCCCTCCCTCACTGAGTATAATTTAAAGGATTTATTGGTAGGTTTTAAATTAGGCAAAAAAAGGGGGGGGACTAACGCAAAGAGAAAAATTTTCAGATCTTTTTCCAATAACTCGATAAATGTTTTATTTTTTAAAAAACTTGAAAATTTTGTATATTAAATTTCTTTCAGTTCTTGTGATGTTTTTTTTTTCATTGAGTTTCATTAAATATATGTATATATACATTTTTATGTAAATAAAATAAACTAATAAATTTAATTTTATTGATATATAATTTTTTTTGTAATATTCTTTAACACGAAAAAATGTTCTATACCCTTCAGTTTCGTGTTAAATGATTTTCACTGTATTTTAAGCCAAATTTAATTTATAGCTACATTCTTCTTATTCAAAGAGATAGGCGTATATTGTCGAAATTGTTTCTTGCACAACAAGAATAACTTAAAAATATAATTAGTATTTGTTTAAGAGACAATAAAAAGCATTTGACCTCCACTTCACATAACACAACGTGACATTGAGAAGAAAAAACTTATTTTTTCACAGGATGGGTTAAAAAAACTTCTCTGGAAATCATCAGCACGTTTAACCTAAGACAAAGGGAAGAAAATCATTTGTTTGCATGGTCGAGATGGTGGGAATATTTACATTCGATCAAAGGATGTTTTGTGAAAGTGATATTTTTCCTCGGGTTTTTTTTTTTAATCATTGTTCCAAGAAATGTCTTTTCTAGATTTTTTTTTATTCGGCTCCATTCGAATAGGTAGAGAAGGCCAGAATATTCACATTCGATCAAGGAATGTTTTGCGAAAGTGAGATTTTACCTTGGTTTTTTTTTAATCATTGTTCCAAGAAATGTCTTCAAGATATTTTTTTTTATTCGGTTGCGTTCGAGTAAGGGAAAAAGGCTTCTCAAGAGAAGGGATAGAAAATCTGAAGGTCAGTCGTACGTTATGGTTCAGGGCTTGCATCTGGAGGTGGTAAGTAGTGTTTTAAAAGTCATTAGGCAAAAATTCTCTGCGGTAGATAAAAGAAAAGGGAGAAAAGTTTGAGAATTTTTAATTTCCTGCAGAGATTGCTCGGCATGTTATATAAGTTAGAGCGTGTGAAAGTGCTCTCTCTATATCCTACCATTGGTATTGATTCAAGTTAAATGTAATTTTCAAGGGAAAAGCTAACTTTGATTATAGAGTTTATCCATACAAGAAACGTCATCTACTTCATCTAACATTAGGTTAATTGACAAAATCTTCAGTGTAGGTAATTGAAAAAAAAAAAAAGGAGGGATGCTATTTTGAGTGATAAATGCTGTTGGATATCAATTTTTTTTTGTATCAAACATTAGGAAAATAATTCATGTTTAATATTTGTAGTCAATATAACAGTTTTTATCGCTCATGTCACAATATTTGTATTTACTAATGAATCTGAGTGAATGTTTATTAAAACATCGAACTATAAAGCTACAGGAGGGGCTACTAGAGACGAACCTCCTAATTTTGAACCTTGATTAAATGACGTGGACAACATACAGTGGGTTTCGGTGGTGAAATATCTGGGCCTACACATAGATAGCCGCTTAACTTTCAAAAAAACACATTGCCTATCTAGCAGAGAAATTCTGGGGTAGAATTCATCTAGCCATCTCCCTAATTGGCAGAAGGTCTCCTTTATCCCTAGAAAATAAAGTATTCCTATACAAGCAAATTTTGCGCCCAGTTATAACTTACGGATCTCCCGTATGGGAGCCGCAGCCACCACCCACATGAAAAGATCCAAGTAATTCAAAACAAAATACTCCGTGTCATGACGAACGCACCTTGGTACGTTCGAAATGACGTGATTCACAACGACCTACATATGGAGCCGATTACTAATTATATCACTAAACTCTCTAGAAATGTATTTAAATCTATTGAATCTCATGACAATCCAATTATCAAAGCACAAACACTGTTTACGTATTCTCATCCTAAAATTAAATATGCATACTCTTCAAAGAAGTGGAGAAACCCCTCCGCCCCCCCGTCCCCCCCATAACAACAACATAAACACTCCTTTCACACTCACTAACATAAATTAGCTTCACTGCACTGCATCTTTTTTTAAAATTTAAATGCAGGTTTTTTTAATTTGTTTCCGTGCCCATTGATTAGAATCAAACTTTACTGGCGCAGCCGTTAATGATCGAGTCTTAGTGGAAAACCCCATTTCGAGTTTTCTGGATTCCTGGAAATGAATCAGGTAAGAGTCTTCAACTCCCTGTAATGTAAGACGAGAGAAATTTATAAAATTATACTGTTATTAAGAGAGAATTTTGATTTTATTTTTTGTAACGTCAGTGTACGTTTTTTTTGCTCTGCATATCCATGCAGTTGTAACTTGTTGAACGCCAGTTCAATTTTGAATTAATTATATACCAGTATATATATTTTATTATTCTTGTTCATATCAATGGAAAGTTTTTAGAACATCCGTTCTAAAAATAAGAAGCCGCAAAATCATTAATTCTCTCAGTATATTTTTGTTAATCCATGCAGTTATTTATAAAATTTTGAACGCCAGTTCAAATTTCATTATTATATATCAGTATATTTTTTTATTATTTCTTGTTCCATATCAATGGAAAAATTTTAGAACATCAGTTCTATGAATTAAAAAACTTCAAAATCATTATATATTCTCTCAGTATATTATTTTATTGCATATCCACATGCAGTTATAAAATTTTTGAACTATTCAATTGGAATTATTGTATACATCAGTATATATTCATTTTTTTATTATTGTTCCATATAAATGGAAATGTTTTTAGAACATCAGTTCTATAAATTAAGGAAAGATTGTATGTTTTTTTTTCTTTATGATATTTATTTATTTTGTAATGTACACAGTAATAAATACGTCAGTGAATAGTGGTTTGATTAATGTTAAAGAATAATACTTAATCTTGTCAATGAAATTATTTTGTGCTTATGTTACGCATAGTATTTTTCGATTAATGTGAAAAATATATTATCAGTTAAATTGGAGAAAAACTAATGAATATATTTTGACGTTCTATTATTCCAGCCGAATAGATTAAGTGGTGCATGTCGGTTATATTTTAAGTGATTATATTGTGTATATCAGAAATAGGTTAGGAGATTATTGTGTGTCAATAATATTTTAAGTGATTATTGTGTGTCAGTAATATTTTAAGTGATTATTGTGTATAAGGAATATTTTAAGTGATTATTGTGTGTCAGTAATATTGTAGGTGATTATTAAATATCGGCAATATATTAAGTGATTCGTGTGTATCAGTAATATTTCAAGTGATTCTTGTGTATTAGTAATATTTTAAGTGATTATTGTGTATAGGTAATATTTTAAGTGATTATTGTGTATCAGTAATATTTTAAGTGATTATTGAATAATCAGTAATATATTAAGTTCTATTTATAGAGTATTAAGTACATTTTTTTTTTTTTTTTTTTTTGGGATATTGTGAAACACATGACTATTATTTTGTTTTCTTCCCAGTTCATCGAGTATTGAGTTAGCGTAGCGGACGTTGTTTGTGGGGGTTTTTAATGAAGGATATATGTGTGGTACTTAATTTTGCAATTCCTTTTTGTTATTTGTCCTATTATTGGTTAGTTTGAGTATATTTTAAGAGAAAAAATTTTCAAATGGCATTCTTGGGGAAGGCTAAAAAAGCAAGATTTAGTTTTGTTGGCTGAAGTTAGGTCAAAAGGTATCAGATAAAATGACGAATATAGAGCTAAGGAATATCATAATCGGTAGCAAGGATTACGAAGAAGAGTTCGTTAGAGATCAGTTATCTGTTATTTTAGAGGAACGCTTTGAAAGGAAAGTGAGGAAAAAATCGCCAGGCAGCTCGCAATCAGGAGGGAAAAATCGCCAGGCAGCACGCAATCCAGCAGCTGCGCTGAATCAGAGTTGAATGAATTGCGGTTAGAGATCGAAAGTATTCGGTCGAATGTTAAGCGGACGAGTTGTGCAGAAGATCGTAAGAAGACATCTTCAAATTACCGAATTAGTATCGGGAGGGCCGAGGAACATGTGAGGGAAACGTCTCCTGCTGTGTTGATGGCTGAAGCTACGATACCAGTAAATACTCCTATCAAGGAAGAAAAAAATGGACGATTTAAGGGTTGTTTACGTCAAGCATTGGTGAATGCTGTCATAGACACAGGTGCCCAATGCCCGTGGTAAACTAGATGTTGTCGAAGGACAAAGCATTGATAATAGAGGGTCAATTCAAATAACGTCTGTATTTGGGGAGCATGAAATGGGTGAAGTAAAAGATTCCAACATGGAATTGAATGACTTTAGGCACGGTGTTGTGCCTGTCTCTAAAAATTTGGTTAACGACATGTTAATCTGTTCCTCTGATTATGAAGTATTAATAGAAAACTCGCAAATGATTCGCAATCCTGCGAAACTTCGAGAACCTTCAAAGAAAGAAGGAAATTAGTTCAACAGATTCAAACTCCTTTTGCAGCCAAGAAGTGGTCACCGATCTACTTCCTGAGACACAGTCTTTATTGAATACTCCAAACGGAGATTTGGTTGCAGTAAAAATTAATGGATAATGTCATTTTAAATGGACAAGGTATAAAAGAAAGCAAGGGTGAGGTTGTCTTAACTTGTGAATTTAAAAAAGAATCTTGTATAGTACTAGGCGTGGTTGCCCCCGTAAGGAATGTATTCCTAATTTTATTGACTCAACAGGTGCAATGTTTGTGTGATCCAATAACAGGAATTGTTAATTTGAGTTGAAGGCAGGATTGAAAATACTTAAGGTTCGCGATATTTTATGGACAATAACATGCGTTGATTGTTTTTGTCACTCTTTTACTGAAAAGGATTTTTCTTGCTTTCATTTACATAGAAATTGGAAGAAAAAGAGAAAGAGAATTTTTAAAATGTTTAAACCTGAAAAAAGAATTAACGTTTGGCTGAAGGTTTAAGCATGTAAAAGTAATGAATTATTCAGGTTGCCTGCTCCTGTTAAATAGATAAGATTTATGCCAATGATTATATATGTACTTAACGTTTTTCAGTTTATAAATTTCTGGAAATTTCTAAAGATTAAAACTTTGGCTTCTAAATATGCTTTGCTAGTACATGTCGTATAATTATTTTAGATTTTATGATATATTTTTGGTAACTTCTTTTTTTATTTTTAATATTTTTTTTGAGTATTTTTTGTGGTTAAAAACTTGTACGGATATTAATTTTCTAGCATATTAATGTGATTTGTAAATCTATTTCTTGGGAGTTGTATTAGCAAAAGCTCTTTTTACATGATACCTGAAAAAAAAAATTTTCTCTCGTTATCTTGTTTCTTGCCATGTATGTGTGCATGTGTTTTTTTTTTTTCATAGTTTCTTTTCAGCATCGTCCTGGAATGACGGATGAGCTTTTAAGGGGGAGGTGTAGGGAGTGGGGAGGCCCATTGACACCAGCTAAGGGTATGGGTAGTTTCCCTCCCCTTGGAATGTGGAATGGCAAGTGGCAGGGATTCGGTCTTTGGGTACGACGGAGTGAAGTCATGTCCGAGTGTTGCTAACTGTATAATAACTGTTTTCTTTAAATGTTTTTTTAATAAACCTTAATTTTTAAAATTTAAATGCCAGAATTTGTTTCCGTGCCCATTGATTAGAATCAAACTTTACTGGTTCTGAGGTGAATTGTCACCGAATTGATTTACTGCCTTCAGCCGTCCCGTCTTCCTTCCTGCGTTTCCCTCCCCTCCCCGCCGGCGCTCTGCTTCGATAGAACGCTCGTGCTTTGGGGTACGTCATCCCTCCCCGCTTTTCGTGGAGTTTTCGGTATTTGTTAATTTTCAATCATGGATCTATCTTTTTCTCCCATCCTTCTGGGAATAGGCACCCGCAATCATCTAATTTTTGTTAAATGACGTGGATGACACCTGAACTGGCCGCAGGGGTGGGGATGGGGCTCTAGAGCCGGACCTGCCGAGGGCGGCATTTGGATCGAATCTGAAAAAAAAAAAAAAGGTTTTTTTTTTTTTTTTTGTCACAAAAAATTTATATACATATTTTCCAAAATACTATAGGGTGGAAAAAATTTGGTATTTCATTTATTTTATCTTACTTCCTTATTTTATACTCTGTTTAATGTCAGTGTCCTTTATGTTGAAACTTAAGAATTCGATGCAGGATTATATATTCAAACGTGACTGCAAATTTATCAACTTAAATGTCTTTTTGACATCTTATGAACAGCTAGACTTCATTACAGTTAGATATGCAAGTGTTTTAGACTCACATTTCTAACTGCAGTGAAGTATAGTGATTGAAACTTGTGAAACAAATGTTAAATAATTAAATTTCAATTTAATTAATATATAAAATAACTATTACATAAAATAACTGACCAACAAACAAATGTTTTTAATGGAAGAGATGAACCGGGAGCTTCAATAGCAACAACATATTTCAACATTTGGCATCAATCTTGTCAGGTTTACCCTTAAAACTCTTCGGTCAGTAGAGTCCAGTCTCTCTCTCTCTCTCTCTTTTTTTACTTTAAAGATAGAAAAAAAACGCTTAAACTCCTTTTCCCTAGGAAAAACAATTAAAAACTTTCTCGCAATACTCCATAATTTTGAATAAATAACGGGTATGTCATTTTAAAGACAAAATTGCTGACATACGTTTCTAAAATTTACTTTAAGATCTCTATTAATGCCTATTTCAATCAGTTCCTCGTTTAATATGACATATTTTTCAATGAGACCATAAGAATTCATTGCCTTCTGAGATATAACAAGAGTCAAAGAATTCTCAAAAATAGTTTTAGCATCTGAATAAAGGGCATTTATATGTTGAACGTAGATTGAAAAATTTTCCTGGCAGATTGCTTGTGACTATTTAAGTAACTGGGAAAATTTGCAATGTCCAATATATACTCATTTATCTAAATTCCGGCAAGAAACTGTGAAATGATGTTCCTTGTCTTAAAATTTATTCTGTTACCTTTCGAAGTTAACCTCATTAAGGTATCCGACTATTTGTGACAACCTTTTTTTTAAAAAAAAATGGAGATATGGAGATTTTTTTGTGGTTTTTAGATTTATGTAGTACACATTTTCAGAAAAAAAAGGCTAAAACTAAGAAGAGAAAAATAAATTATTACTTCTAAATTGGGAAAAAATGGGTAAAAATTGACAAAAAATTACATAAACGGGGCCCACTCTGTGCAAATATTAAAAGAACTAATTCTCAATTTTTCAATTTTGATGTATTACTTTGATTTCCTTTTTGAAATCACCTTCAGGATAACGGATATTTAATTTGTACAAAAACTAGAACACTTTATCTTAATTATTATATGAAATTGCTTTACAAAACCGTAATTATACTCACATAAGGGCTGGTAATTTTTTAATAAATTAGTGATTGATAAATCTGAAGGTTAAAACACTTCTAGTGTTATACAGAACATTCACAAAAAAAAATTCCGCAAATTATTTTAAAATATTTTTGTTGACATCTTATGTAAAGTTATGGCATCTCTAGTTTTATTAAAACGCTTGTTGTTCTTGTTCAAGTGAATGGAAAATAAATAACTTGGTACTTTTATAAAACTAATACGATGGCCCATAAAATAGATCATAAAAAAAATCTTGATTTTAGGGTAGTTGGATACTTTAAATGTATTAAATAAATCTGTTAAATAAGTTAATTCTGGTTTCAATTTGATTAAATTTTCCTTTTAAAATTTAATTCACAAATGAAGCAACTCAAATGGTTTAATGGATGTTTTAATCAAATAGTTTAACGAGAGCAACTGACGTAGACCCTGTTTGTACCTCATGGACCCACAAATCATTTTTTTTTTCTGCTGACGTGGACCCTTTGCAGGTCGTCATAAACCTCTGGGGGTAGATATAAACCCCTTTGAGAATCACTGGTCTAACATATCACTCCAGTAGTCTACTTATGTTCGAGGGGTTATATTAAAAAAAAACGTTAACAGAAAAATCGAGACGTAATTTGTATGCTAAAAATTAAAAATCTTTTGATCTATGGGCCCCGGTATAGCTATTTCTGAATGGGCCTTGCATCAAAATTCCTTGGAGCTCTTTTTAGGAAATTAAATAAAAATGATCGCATTGATAACACATTCTTGAAAGCTACAAGATACATATACATACGCTTATTACAGTGGCGCACACAAGGGGGAGCGGTCCTGGGGTCCGGCCCCCCCAAAAAACCCTTGATTTTTTTTCCGATTGATTATAGTTCTAAGTATATAGTACGTAAAATTAATTAATTACTTGCTATTAATGATTAATTTTATTAATTAATGCTAATTATTTATTGAAAAACTAGTTTTTTACTGTGTTTTGTTCCAGAAAATCGACAAAATCAATCGGATCATGATACAAGAATGGTGAACTTTCGACCCCGGACCCCCCTTCAAAAATTCCTGTGTGCGCCACTGGCTTATTAGATATACACAATATAGACAAACGTATTAAAATATTACTAAGGAATTAGTCTAGTTGTTTTTTATAGGTAGTACTTTTCACAATTTTTTCGGCAAACGGATTTATATTAACATCCTCAGCAGAAAAGGATTTCAGTTTTTCTATAAGTCTTCTTTTTCTATTAACAATATAGCTATGGTCGATAACCTATCTTATCCTATGGAAGTTTTAAGAAAATTTCTCATAATATTTAGCATAGAAAAACTGTTGTCAGCTGTTGAATGAATGAATATTAAGGAAGCACTGTTCAGCTACACGAGGGCTTTTCGCGACGGACCTCGTAATTTTGAACCATGATCAAGTGACAATGATGGCACCTGATTTGGCACCCCCTCTCTAAACTACCACACCCCACCAACGGGAGGATGTTTGAGCTCTCGACAGACTTAACGTGCAATGTCCCCTACACGGTGGATCTTTAGTGGTACTGGGCTCGAACACGTGACATGCCAGCCATGATCCGATTCCTTGACCATTAGGCTACCGCGGCCACTTTCAGCTGTTGAAACTGTGGTCAGAAGAATAAAAAATAACAGGCATACTGCTATAACGTCCGGAAAACTAGAGGCGAGTCCATTGAAATTTATTAACAATAATTCTGCTAACTCCTTGATACAATTGATTTTCTCAATTTCAGATTTTAAACAGTTTTTTAATGCAATTAAGTATTTATAAATATTGTGTATTATGCATTAAACACATATTTACGATTTCGTTTTGCGGCCTACTTTTAATTCTTCGTTTGAAAAGGAAAATGGTTTATACAGTTGTAAGATTTCGAAAATATTACTAAGATGATGGAGACTCTGAAATATTTGTGGGGATTGAGATATTAACGCATTTCAACAGCATAATTAAAGGGTGATAACCTTTATTGAACTTCATCAGGTATAATAGGCCTATATATTAAAAATTACCTATTTCTACTCATCTCGGCATTAACAAAGGCATAATATACAAGAAACGGTGCATATAACTCAATATTATTTCAAATATTATTAATACCTTTTCCTATGTTGAAGCGATATGTATGCGTTCCTCATTTTATTTTAATCATTCACTGAAACGTATATGTTTAAGATTCATGGTAGATGTATGCAATTTTTAAAACACGTTCTTAATTTCATATTACATGACTTAAAAGAACGTGGAACATTACTACACAAATATAGTTCTACGCGGTTTAACACGGTATTTCACGAGACGTGTCAACCGTGTAAAAATAAAGTCGGATGTATTATGAATTCTATTATTCAGTATAAGGAAATAATGAAAAAAAAACTTCTTGCCGTTACAATCCAAATGTGACTGACTGGTTGATCGTAGGAAAATGATGAACATTTTGGCAATATCCATACAATTTTTTTAAATTTTGCTTTTAAAACTACCACTGGGGTATTTATCTCATATTTTCCCTCATATTTTCAACAGCTTATCTTGCAAAGAATCACAAAGTAATTAGTGGCATACGCAGATTGAAAGCACGTAAACTTTAAAACCTCTTATCGGGGTAGTTTGTTAGAATGACTATTCATGGAAAGAATTGCACACCATAGGGAAGCAATTATACTGAGCAATTAACTAGCGACTGGAAAGGTGACAGAGGACTATTGGTGCTAATGATGCTTTTTTTTCTGAACAGAAAACAGTGTTCGAGGCCCTACTGATCATAAATGCATATTTTGTCTTTTGGGTGTGCTATACAAGTAAACGCGAGTAACACAAAAGAAGTTTTAAGTCAATTCCTACTTAAGTCAACAACGAAAAATTTTATTTTATTTACCGTGAAATCCGGCGTACAACGCGCGCCGACGTATATATAACGAGCACCTTTACTTTCAAGCTGAAATTTTTAATTTTGAGGTATAACGCACATCCCTTTTTTATGAAGAAACCTAAAATATACATAAGCAATGCTCTTATGTTTTTAAGTCGTTTATTCAAAGTAATATCTCAGGTTTTTGAAAAAATAGCATGCTTCTAAAACTGCAACTTTTTAAGTTCATAAGGTATACCATTTTTTAATTTTTTAAAAAAAAAAAAACGGTGTTTCGATATATGTAGAAGCCTAAATTATTTTTATACACATCTCTTTTTTTAAGCTGTTCATTTTATACACAAGGTATAACGCACACATGTACATTTCAATCTTATTTTTTGTGTTAAAAGTGCGTGTTACACGCCGTATTTTAACGTATATAAATTTCACAAGTGATTCTTAACATATAAACGATAAAGTTACTTTGATAAAATCTTTCCAAAACACCTTCGGCTCCTTTTTATCAGAAAAAAAAATAAAAATAAGACAATAAATCGACTCGTTTCCAAAGATTTCTTCAAAAAGACTATACGGCATTCTTTTTTTCCAAAATTAAATCTGAAAAACATTAGCATAGACTACTCTTGCTAAGCTCCTGTTAAACCAGTCAAAAAAAAGGAAAATTTTTCAAGAACTCACAGAACACAAAGGTAGTCCTTTTTTCCACCTTTCTTTTAGTTACCCTCCCACTTGAATCTCTCTCTTTTTTTTTTCAATACAATCTATGTGAGTCATAGTAAACTCCGCCAAACTTTCGTCGTGAAAACAACCCAGCTGTAAAAAGTCAAAGGATCAACCTATCCATCCACGAACCAAAACCAACGATCTCCACCCACATCACATTAAAAATAATAATAAGCATTCTTGACCAAACGGAAAAGCCTTCACGTCTGGTAATTTACAGACATGAGCTGTTCATTGAAGCAGAAAGCCTCACTTTTAGGCGCCACTGCAACTCGTGAGCAATCGAGGAATCTTTTTAAATTGAAAGGTTAGATAAAAGGGCAAAGAGAATGCATCACGGGATTTCAAGATATAAAGACAAAAGGGAAAAAAAGATTCAGTTTAAAAATTCATAAGATATTATCTTGGGACAAATTATATCATAACATCATAAAATAAATGTTAAATATATCCAGAAGCATAAATAAAGTACTTTATTTAATATTTTCTTATACTTTTCAAAAGCATCAATATTTTTAAAAAAATAGAACATTCAAAAAATAAAAGCGAAAAGGAAAATCTCAACACCGAGATTTTACTATGAGAAAAAATCTTCCAAAATCAAATACACCATCTCCATAAAATTCCAATTATTACGCGTACCCATACCTTCAAGCTGCAATCTTTACTTTTTAGGTCTATTCGCCGCATAACGCGCATGCCCTTTCTTACGAAGAAACTTTATTATATTGCGCAAGGCTCTTATATGTTTTCATGTTATTTCTTCGAGGTATTATTCCAAGCTTTAGAAAAATTTGTAAACTTATAGAACTGCGACCTTTTAAGTTCATAAAGAATGTGTGTGTGTGTGTGTGTGTGCCATTTCATATAAATTAACACTATTTCGATATTTGTAGAAGTCTAATTGCTTTTTCATGTCCATCTTTTTTATTCTTAAAGTTCTCGTTTTTATACCCTGCGTTTAACACGCACCCGTACACTTCAAACATATTTTTTATCTTAAATGTGAGTGTTATGCGCCATATTTTACGGACTTTTTATAAAATAGTTGCAATTATTATAAATATGTATATACATGCATTTATGACAGAATAAAAACATTAAGTGACAAAATAGGAAGCGACTTTCTTTGCAATTTTCCATTTTCCTTTCGATATATGGTGTTGGACTAATTTTTTTTTTACTGGTTATTCATTAATTAAACTTAATTTTTCTAATAAAATAGTATAGTAAAAAAGAATTCACAATCTCAGAAATTAGGCTATCCCAGGTGGGATTCGAGCCCACGACCTTTGATTAGAAGTCCAATGCGCTACAAGGACACAACAAACGATTTTTCTTTCTATATAGGATATTCTTTCTATATAAGCTATACTCACTCACTCGCCACTGAAGTTTCGTAGTGTACAGAGAATAATGCACATTAAATATGTTTAGGTTTAAAGTCCTCCTGTTGACATAGTGTAGAAATTTGGAAAAGGGTGCAAGCTCAGGCGTCATCCTCGTCACTTGACAGTGGTTCAAAATTACAAGATCCGTCACCAGTAGCCCTCGTGTTGCCTCAAACTTCGACACTTAATTGGCATACTCTGCATTGGTTTTCTTCAACAGTTTTGAATATGTTACATTTCTGAAAAGGCAATTTTCTTTTTGGGATTTCTAACATATTCAGGTTTTTATAAAATGATTTACGTGTTGGTAAATAAAGTGTTACTTGTAAACGTTCTCGACCTAAGAATATCATATATGAGCAGGGGTGGTCATGAAGTCGTTCTCGATCGACAGGTGGACCACCAAGATATTTTTGGGTGGGGGGACCACCTGAAGATTAGCAGTTAATAATTACATACCAAAATATTCAAGATTGGCTGACAATATGCGAACTATAAGTCTTCTACTGACTATAACTACAAGAACTAACTTTAGATGAAAATGTTTAATTTAATAATGTATTTTAAACTGTTTGATAATAAATGCGTCATTTGGTATCATTATATTTGTAATTATTATTATGTTTATTATCTTGCGATTTGCTTTAAACGCGGTCTTAAGAGTGTAAATTTTTTTATTGCATTTATGTAGGTATGCGCTTATTCCGTATTTATAATTAAGTTATAATAAACATTGCAGACCCTTTTTTCCAATTCCTACTATTAGTTCACATTCTCTCTATATATATCTTGTTCAAATTTTCAGCCATTAATAAAATACTTTTTATTCATCCACTCAAGTTTAAATACATTTTTTTAAACTTGTAGTGGATGACACTTGATGTTAATACATATTTTTAAAATATTAATTCATTAATTAAATTTAAAAAATTAATAAATAGTAACAAAAATAATAGTCCAACACCATATGTCAAAAGGAAGATCACTTTTTATGTCCTATTTGCGCAATGGATAGCGCGCTTTGGACTTCTAATCGAAAGGTCGTGGTTTGGAATTCCATTCTGAGAACGGGATTTCTTTTTATTGTACTATTTAATTGAAATAATTAAATTTCTTTCATAAATAAATTGTAACAAATTAAATGTAATAGTCCAACACCCCATAGAGAAAGGAAAATTGAAAATTGCAAGGAAAATCTCTTTATTTTGCCTCTTAATATTGCAATTCTGTCAGATGAATATACAAATTTATATTAATTGCAATTATTTAATAAAAAGTAACTAAAATAAAAATTTTCTTTGTTAACCTATGTAGGAATTGACTTAAAATATTTTTTATACATTACTTGTTCTTAGCTCACCCCACCTACGCCACTGAATGGACCGCAACACCCTTAATCTCTTCATCTCTCCATTTTATTGTAGGCTTAAGTGTTTAAATTAGGACGTCTTTTCAAATTTTTCAACAAAGTTCCCCATGTTCCCACGCTCACAATAGCGGTGGTAAAAGCTCTGAATCTCCCCAACCGCTAGGGATTGCTCTCCTCTTTACACTCCTATTGTTGAATCAGGCAGATGTTTCCCCCGATGCATCTCATTTTACCTTATTCTGAGTAAAAGCTTCTGCACCACATGGAGAACATAATGTCTACTTCAAATATGCAGGGTCCATCCTAGCAGGTGCGCAGCGCGTGTTTTGCACGTGGGTCAATGGGTGAATATTAACGTCGCACTGTTCAGCTACTCGAGGGATTTTACTCCGCAAGCGGGAGGCCAAAGCAAGGGGCGGCCGCAGGCCGCATATAGTTCTATCAATCAAGCGAAATTTCATACCAATTTCTGAAAATAAAACTTACTATAAGCCGAATAAATATGCTGAATTTTAAATATAAAAAAATCAAAATAAGTGCCGATTTCCTGATAGCATAGCATAGTTTAATGTATCCGACTACGTGCGACAACATTTTTTTTTAATGGAGATATGGGGGTTTTCATGTGGTTTTCAGTCTTATTTAGTACATTTTAAGAAAATATGCTAAAACTAAGAAGAAAAGAAGTTATTATTATTAAAATGTGGGTAAAAATTTACAAAAAAATTACATAAACGGGCCCATTCTGTACAAAAAGTTTATGAACAAATTTCCAATTTTTCAATTTTGATGTGTTTTGTTTTAGTATTCATTTTTGAAATGACCTTCAGGATAAGACATTTTAATTTTTTAAAAAACTAGAGCACACACACTTTATCTTTGATATTGTATAAAATTGCATACAGAAACAGTGAATATATTCATATAAGGAATTGTAAATTTTGCAATAAAAGAGTGATTGATAAATTTGACATTTAAAACACTTCTACTATTATAAAAAATTTCAGTTAATTATTTTCAAAAATTTTTGAGCAATCACTGTCCCCGTTTGAGCATTTTTTTAAAAAACACGCACACATTCATTTCGAGTAAAACGCATTTTAAAGCACGACATCTTGTTTACAGTATATCTTTTTTTACTAAAACGCTCGTAGTTTTTCTTCTAGTGTGTAGGTTTCCATACTTTTTTGTCTCATAGACCGCTTGTCATGTTTTTTGGTTTGGGGTAGACTTCTACTTATATACCTAATCTAGTCATCTTAACTTATTTATCGTCAAACTTAAAAATTGCATCAGCTCAGTATTTTCAATCAAATCTTGATGACTTACTTTGTGAAAAAACGATGTCAAATATCTTCCAAAAAGTAATATGTTAAATCGAATTTATTACAATATTTTTTTTTTATAAAGAATGTGAAATATTTCAATTTTAAGTTTAAAAAATAACATGAAATATAAAATGAGTCCGTATGCAATGTATTGAGTCTAATGAATGCATCATACATTATAAAAATCGTTTTAATGATTTTTTGAAGATTCAAATCATGCGGTCCCCAACTAATAATAAAATAGAGCCTTTTGGGATCAATGGGCCATTTCTCCTAAAGAAGTGTTTAATGAGGTATAAAAGTGCCGACAAATAATTTTGACTTGTGATTAGTGGGAAAATAATAAAACTAAATAATAGCACAAAACTCTTTATTTACTACGAAAAAATACCTTTTGCACGGCATAGTTGTAAATGTTTTAGTTATACGTGTAATACAAATTCAAGTAACATTAGTGTGAGTTCTGTTGTTGCAGATTGATTGGCAAATAACTCATATGAGGATTGCAAGATAATACTTTTAGTAAGGAATGTATGCTGAATTGGAGTCATTTTACAATCGGATTTTAAGCAATTGATTATTTTTGCTGTGGTTCACTTTTTTGACAAGAGGATTTGTGATTTGTTTCAGAATGCCATTTTACAGGCGATGTTCCGCATACCACTATTCCAGAACATAAAACCGCTTTTGTCGCCTTTACTAATAATGTCATGTTTCTAGATTCACCAAATGTGAAATTTTCTGTTACAAATACTATGTTTTTATTTTTTGGGTTGAATGAGTGAGTTAATATTAACGTTGCATTGTGTTCAGCTACACTGGGGCTTTTGGCGACGGACCACGCAATTTTGAACCATGGTCAAGTGACGTGGACGACACCTTAGCTGGCACCCCCTCTCCTAACTACCACACCACACCAAGGGGAGGACGTTTCAGCTCTCGACAGATTTAACGTGCATCGCTGCCCTACACGACGGGTCTTTAGTGGTAATGGGTTCGAACTCATGACATGCCTGTCCTGATCTGATACCTTGAACATTGGGCTACCACAGCCCCTATTTTTTGGTTGAACTAGCCATGTTAAATAACACTTAAAAATTGCAAATATAATACAAATAAACTTTAAAATACAGTTGTGCCAATGAAATTGACTGTGCTATGCGTAGACAAACTTTGCATCATAAGTAATTATAGTCCACGACGTAACTAAGTCAAGACAATAACAAACGAGTGTGCTCCCCGCCTCACCACAACCGATCACTCGCGTTTGTTAGTTGTACTTTATAATGAACTTTGTTATATTGAAATAAAATGCAAGCCTTTTTGATGACTGGCGTGCCCAAAATATTGTTTTGTGTGCCATGAATGACCCGCGTGCCAATAGTTTGCCATCCCTGAAATAGACCATGTAGCCCGCGCATGATCGTATGACATGCCTGCTATAGGGCATCTGGCTGGGAGCTATTTCTGATTGATTTGTTGATACATTGATTTATTACAGTTCACACTACCAGTCTAGTACAGAAAGAAACTGTAATTTATAGATGAGCTACGATGTTTCCTAACTTTGTGGAGAATATGGTGGTTTTCTCTGTCAGTGGTGACAGAATGTGGTCTTGAGGTAATGCCTTTCCGAGACCACTGCTGCCAAAAATCATGCACAACTGTGCCGGTTTGTTCATTGGGTGCTTGGGAAGGGAGTCCGGAAGGTCCCGAATAAGCTGGACTCTAAATGAATTTTCTGGTTACAAATTTAGATCCGCCAGTGCCAAGGGGGCCTGTAGATCTTCTACGTCCAGAAACCAAAATGAGCTTAACTCAGCACTGATACACAATGGTTACACTCGTACCAAGTCTTTCTGCAATATCATGAAAAAGGGAATCCACCTTTTTTTAATCTCTATTATACTACCTCGTTTAACTCAGCGAGCTGTTGATAATGGCATCTTCGTCTTCTAAAGCTGAATTCACACCAAGGCTGTCAGCGTCGAGCGTTGAGCGTCCAGCCAATCAGAGACTTCGTCTCTGCTGGACTAATATCAATTCACAACGTCAAATCGCATCGATAAACCACACTCATGAACTTTATTGTGCATATTTTTAAAGCATAATTCATTCGCATCCTCAAAGTGGCGTATCTAGTGCCTCATTTATGCACCTCACGCAAAATTTGAATCAGTAATCTTTCGGGTGTTTAAATACGCCTACCAAATTTCGTTGATGTAGCACAACTCCTTCTTGGTTATGGGATTTTTCTTTCTATCATGTATTTTACTAATGAAGATAAGTGAAACAAAATGAAGTTATGTGATAAAAGGTGTGTCTAGTTTAAAGCAAACTATTTCAAGCTAGTTGAATTTAGGCCTTAATAGCAAGGGTTAATAAAAGCAGCCCTGTCTGAAATCCGTGATATGATTTATATATATATATAGGAGGAAAAAAAGACCACACACACACACACAGTACTAAAGGCAGCTTTTCTTTTGAAACAGATGGAAAAATGTGAAACTTCTTTAATGAACATGGTTGGGAGTACCATAGCATAAATAATAAATGCTACAAGCTAATTATTGTAATAAGATGTATGTGAATCATCAAAAATATTTAATATGCTAAAATCTCAAGAAAATTATATCCAAAATTTCAGAAATGAGTTTGGAAAAATAGAACTAGGAGCAGGGCCGGTGCTAGCTGGTGTGCAGCCCGTGCACTGCACAATGGTGACCAAAACAAGGGGCGGCCGCATATAGTTCTATCAATCAAGCCAAATTTTGTGCAATTTCTCAAAATAAAACTTATATTAAGTCGAATAAATATGCTGAATTTTTAATAGTTATTGAAAAATCGAAATAAGTCTGCATTTCCGGATAGATAGCACAGTTTAAGAAGAATAGAATGTTAGTGTACAGTATATTTTTGACGAGTATTTTCTTATACAGGCCTTGAAAACTATACGCTCAAACTAAGAAAGGTTATAGAGAACCGCCCTGTTTTTGCAGTGGAAATTGGACTAATAATATAATAATAATAAAGGGTCTATTTTTTGTTTAATACTGAAAAGTTAGAAATTTAACAAGTTTTATGAATTTATTCGAGGAGTAAATGTAGTAATTGAAAACAACATCCAAGAGCATTCTTCCGCGCATGGTACAGTCAAGGGATGAATTGTGCACGCTTATCGTAGATTCATGATATGCAGTTAAGTATGGTTTAAACTAAGTAATTCAAGTCTCAAAATATAATCGATCAACAAAATTCCCATAAACTTAGTTATAAGAAAAACTTCTTAGTGGTGGAAAACTACCAGGGATAGAAACTTATCTATAAGTGAATTTGAAAAAATAATGTAGACCAAGAAGTAAGATGTCGCTTCAAAACGTTTTCAAAATAAGCATAGAAAACTATTGCATCATAAATACCTATACTTACAAGCTTTTAAAGTAACTATAATTAAAAAATTTCATTCAGTTAACCATAACTACTACAATAGTTATGATAGGTAACTACTATAAATTTTTTTAAATATCTTTTCTGTACAGTGAAAATCGCTTAACACGAAACTGATGGGACTGAAATATTTTTCATGTTGAAAGAATTTCGTTTTATTGCCAAAAAAAATGTGTATCAACAGTATATATATATATATATATATATATATATATATATATATATATATATATATATATATATATATATATAATACATATATATATATATATAATATATATATAATATATATATATATACATTATATATATATACATTTACTATATATATAATATATATATATATATATATATATATATATATATATTTATGTATTAAGTTTATTAAAGTTTATTTTATTTAAATAGACATGCATACATGCATATATTTAACACAATTTTTTTTTTTTAAAAAAAAAACATTATTTGAGTTTTTGGAAAAATAATCCCATTTTTTTATTTATTTTGCATTGTTTTCTCTAGCATCAGGTTATCAGCAAATTATTCGATATTGTCCATTTTGTTATTCATTTCATCACTGGAATGTGCATCTGCGCATACTTTTTATGACCTTCCTCATTTCGGATGTTATGGGAACAGGAGCTGCATTATTCATTTTCTTCGTCGGAATCTGCATCAAAGATTTTTTTTGAACTCTGAACGAACTAAAAAATGTCTTTGTCTGCCATAATTGGGGCTGTACACACAATATCATCTACTGCAATAAATTCTTCCGATAATACAATAGGACAGTCCAAGCCGGCCGGTATTTTCCGTATTTTGTTCAATCCCTGAAGGGAAATCTTTTCGTGTAAGCAATTTTCGTTTCGTGTTAATAGAAAAAAAATGCGTGGAAATAAGTAGGAGTTTGTCGGGACCGTTGCATTATTTCGTCTTAAGCGTTTCCGCGTTAAACGCATTTCACTGTACATTTTAAAATCTATTTTTTTCCAGAATAATGGAGTATCGTATTCTGACAAATTTAAGATTTAAGAAAAAAAGATCCGCATGAATGACACGTTTATACCCCCCGAAAATTATGCGAGTACATTCAGTCTTCTCAGAAAGCCAGAAAAGTTATTTTACAGTTAATTATTAGGTAGTCTTTGTAAAGGTCTGACCGTCTAAAGGTATGGGAGAAACGAAAGGAAGACTAGCCATATTCAAAAAATAACTCAATTTATTCACAATACCACCAACAACACAAATTAAACTAACCAAAGTTAATAGATGCACCTAATTATCAAGTATGGAGAGCAATTAACCAGATACGCGACATATGAGAAGATTTTAAATAATTAGAACACTTACGTCTATTCAAGACTTTTATCTCATAGGCAGGAGAGTAGCTGCTGCCATATCAATGATACGGGGCCCCGAAGCTACAGGGGCCCCAACATGTGTAAAAAACAATTGTAAACCGTCTAAAGACCCCAAATAATGGCCCCCAAGGAAATTTAATACAGGGTCCACTCGGGACTAGCTACGCCAGTGGTGTAACTGTATTTTATTCTGCATAAGGGCTTGTTTAAATACAATTAAATTAAAATTATTAAGTCAAAACAATCTAAAATATAAGCAATCAACGTCCCATCTTCAGCAGGCCACCGTAAGACCGGTCTGTAGCGATCAAAAGGTTGGAAAGCACTAACCTAAAATAAAATATATATATATATATATATAGCAGTAAAATCCAAGTTCAACAATTACAAAAAAAAAACTCTTCTGATCATCACTACTGCCACTTATGGTACATTAGAACCCTTTTAGATCTTAAAATCGGAAGAATAGATCTTCAGAAAATTTCATGATTCCCCTCCCACACATTTTTAGTATCAGCACAAATCATTTAACCCTACATTTTAGAGCTCAAACAATTTTAACCATTAACAAAATGGAAAGTACACGGATGCATTCCTTGCAAAACAAATGGACTATTCCCAGGAAATCCTAACACAAATCCAGAATAAATCTCGGTTTTATAAACCTTGCTTCTTCTTTCAAAGACTCTCTCCCTCAAATAACACACAACAGATGGGTTTTTTTTGTGTACATATTTTCCCCTCTTCTGTATTTTGCTTTCAGCACCATCATTCCTCCGATACCTCCTAGTAAAGAAGGCTTAACACCAAACGGGTGGCTTTAAGCACCTCCCCCTGTAAAAGAGCTTTCGAAATAGGATGACTTTTCCAACGGGGAAGAAAAATAATAATGGAATATAATATTTCTGAAATCCCTGCCTTTCATAGTTTGATTTATTTGTCTCAGTATTTCCACTTAATTCACTTAAAAAAATCATGTTTTATTTCGTTCCAGAAATGTAAGACTATACGGTTTGCCAATAATGATGTACCCCTTCGCCAATGTCCCCTTTATAAGGTTAACAATGGAACGTATAGAACTCTATGAAGGGAGGAATAGGTTTTGAATTACATCATTACAAGGAAATATTCCAGCTAGCAATCATTTTATTTTGCACCAATTAGTTTAATAATATTAAGTTGCAAAAGTATAACGTTGAGTTGACTGATTAAGAATTTAAATGTATTTTGACTGGAAGCTCATTTGAATGCACATTATCAAATAACTAATTTTTTCTTATATAGTTAATAATCGACAGAATTGTTGGTAAAGCACAGTTCTGAAACATATCCTGGTTCTGTAGCTTGAAATTTAAAACACAGAAGTTTACAGAAGGATTCTTGAACAAACGTTCCAGTTGGTATTTAGTTTCCTATTAAACATGTAATAAAATACCCTGCAATCCCAATTATTTTAATTTAGTTATTGAGTCGCGAACTTTCACATTTATCGAGGAAATTTAATCAAATATAATACTTTCAATCATCAGTGACGGATTTAGGTTCGATGGTGCCCTAGGTCCAAGTTAATTTGTTCCCTAATGTATAATAATAATAATAATGATAATACTCAAGTGAACTCAGTGGCGCAACAGCCCATAAAGACCAAGGCCTACTGTGCTATCTCTGTTTAGGTAGCCTTAGACACTAGGGTGCATGTGCAGATGTTTCGGTCAAGTGGTCAGTCTGACGTGAAAGCCCCAGTGTTCAGTTCCCAATCAAGCCTGGTACTCATTTATCTACCCACTGACGGGATGAAAGGCTGAGTCGACCTTTCCCAGCCACAATGGCGTAACGTACACCCCTGTAACCGCCTAATTTCAGGGGCAGGGACTCAAAGGGCAAAAAGCTAGATTAATGCTAAGTATGTATTTGGGATTGGGGCTAAAACTTGAGTTTCCAGGGAGACCCTAATATTTTACGTCACTACCCAGCCTGAGACCTGTGACGAGGAAGCACGATACACTACCACGCAGCCCCTGGGCTTCAATAATAATAATATGAATAGTAATAATGAATTCGAATTAAATTTAGGTTTTGAATTAAGCAGGAATTATATATATATATATATATTTGGTATAACAACTAAACATACAATTTAGAATAAATTGCTTTTAATTAAGAAATAAATCAAATCTATCTAATTAATCATGTAATACATTTGTTTCTTACTTTTATCCTCCTGAGAACTTATTAATTACGTCCTCAAATCTAACTTCTTGAACTAATTGTGCTTAATAATGCAAGTGTCATTGAGCCTATCTTGCTTCATACCTGCACGTAAATAATTTTTTACTCTGTTCAGGTACACGATCTACCTTCTGTGAAACGATCTTCCTATCCAGAACATTTTGTTGCAGAAATACTTAGATAAATATACGGCAATCAAAGTCCGTATCTTTATAAGGCATATATATCGTATCAAAGTCATATATATATATATATATATGCTTTTAAATAGTTGCGCAACTATATGCGCATAGCACACTTATATTGGCTTCGAAATATATAGCATATATATATATATGATATCTATATATATATATATATATATATTTGGTATAACTATATACAATTAAGAAATAAATGATACATATGTTTCTTATATCTATATATTCTCCTATACAAACTTCTTGAACTAATTGATTAAAAAAGTATATTATACCTGCACGTATAATGACTCCTGTAATTTAGTTTCGAAGCCTATTTCTTTATATTTTTGTGATTTTTCTATATATTCTATATACAAAGAAATTGATTAAAAATACGACCCTTCTAAAGTTCAGCATGGCATATTTTTGTGTTTTTTCAAAACCCTTCTAAATTCACACATTACGCAAAACTATAAAATTTTTATGCGAGATTAAAAAAATAATAATGGAAATTAAAGTGAATAAATTTTTGAGTAACCGGACGAAGGTATAATTAAATAGGGTGAATTAATATTTTGTGTAATAATGATGAGCAAACAAAAGCTACATTCTCAGAATTTTAAGAAAAATTTATGAAAAATCTAACGTTACTAGACAAATGCTATACTTAACGAACTTTTTTCAATACCTCTATTTGTTATATATTTTAAATTTTAACTACTTACACGATTAATTATTTAAAAATATAATTCTACCCTTTTATTATTAACATCTTGAGGTTGTCAATGCAAGAAAAGAAGCATTATAATTCAGTCTTACTGCTGATAAAAAACAATCGATTTCAAATTTTTGCCTCCTTGAAAGTTTTGGTGCCCTTAAAAATGTGCCGCCCTAGGAGTTAGGCATCTCGGGTCTAAGTCTAAATCCGTCATTGTCAATAATTTCAATTTTTACATATGTCTTTTTTTTATCAGGGCTCTAACTGCGCATTATGTGTGAGGGTATGTTTTGTATGGAGAATAAAAATTATTTTATCGGAATCTACTTGTGGAGAAAAGACCTTCAATGGTATAAAGATTCTGAAAAAAATAATTGAAAAGTAATTAAAAAAATTAATGTTGTCACAAAGAGGTTGGAATTTGAGAAAAAAAAGTGGAGAAAGATTTGTTTTGAGAGAGAGAGAGTTAAATGATTTTAGACTCAAAATAAAGTTTTTATGCAATATCAATAACCAAAAGCGATGATTATTGATAGGTATTACTTAGAGAAGAGAATAGTTAATAGAACAATGTACACACACACACATTACAACGTTTCGTAACCCCAACTCTCTCCCCGCACAATCGTAATATTACAACCCAGAGGGGTTTTTTTTTCCGGTTTCCGTCTTACCGTGTTTTGTAATTTAGAACAGATTTTTAAAAAAAATTAAATGCGAAAGAGATTGTTAAATATACATCAAGTTTCTTTCTTGTAACTACTTAGTACAAGGGTGGCCAATCCAAATGACCTTGCGGGCCACTTCGGAAAAGCATTATAATCTCGTGGGCCGCATATAAAAATGTATATCTTTATATTAGATCCTCACCGTATCATTTATAGATAAAATGGAAGATCGGTAGTGGAGTGTGAGCTTCTTGATTGTGGGTTCCATTCCTACATTCCATTCCTACACAATGTGTCATCATTTTGATTGATTGTGTGATAGGTTTAAGTGATTTGGAGCAACAAAGGCTTCTATCGCCGAATGCTAGTTAATTGTATGATTACGTGGATATTGCGCAGATTTATGTAACTGTGTTTTTTTTAACGTTCTTATGCGACGGAGTTGTTAGTTCGAATTTCAATGTCGCGCAAGACCCGTCATGTAGATGAGCTCGTACACGTTAAATCTATGCTTAACAATGGTATGATGTGTAATTTAAGCAAGTAGAGTGCCGATTCGTTTCGTTCTTGTCTCTTCACCGTGATTCAAGTTTTCAAAATCTGATAATAGCGCAGGGGTGTCCAACCCAAATGACTTTGTGGGCCACTTCGAAAAACACATTATCTCGCAGGCCGCACATAAAAATATGTACTTTTATATCAGATTTGGAAACACAAAAAAAACATTTATTGGAGAGAAATTTAAAACAGAATAAGTTATTATTATTGTTTTCATTATTTTTCATGTATACAGACATAGATAATATAATAACGTATGTAATATACTAATGCAATGATCAAATAAAGTTTAAGGTATCCGACTACGTTCGGAACCGTGATTTTGCAGAAGCTTATAAATGGATAATATTTATGATATTTAGTGTCACTTAGATTAGAAAATGTATATAAAATTGTTTTAAGAATAGTATTAGAATAAAAAATTATTTAAGTACAATATTTTGACAAAAAATGAATATAGAAAGACCAATTTTCAAAATATTCTCCTTTTGTGAAACATGCTTCTATTATAATAATATTTTACCTGTATATAGATCAGACCTTTGTACAAAGGCTCAAGTAGAATTTTTGAAATATATAACTTAGAAGTGGGTCTATCCATGTTTTACGACAACAAAGGGGGGAAATTTTAAGAAAAAACGCTGATAATTATTTCAATTGGTTGTAACTCTGAAAATGATGTGAATTTTTCAAAATTCATAGTTGAGCCTATGTACAGAAATCTGAGCTATATACAGGCAAAATATTATTATAATAGAAGCTTTTTTCACAAAAGGAGAATATTTTGAAAAAAGGTTATTCTAAGTTAATTTTTTTCCGAAATATTGTATTTAAATAATTTTTTTTGTCCAAATGTCCTTAAAATAATTTTATACATATATTCTAATCTAAGTGGCACTAAATATCATGAAAATTATCAATTTATGCGCTTTTTTAAAATCACGGTTCCGAACGTAGTCGGATACCTTAAGGAAATAAATAAAAATGTGTAAAAAGGTGGACTAAGCTATTGGAATAACATAACATATAATGGATATAATTCGAATATCTGGCCAATGGAGTTAGGGATTCAGGTAACTGGGACGTCTGCGAGAAGGAAAAATGAACTTTTTTTACTCCAAATTTAAATGGTACTCACTTACTTAAATTAAAAGCAAAGGGAGTAAAATTTTTAAGTTGAATTATCTGTACATTTATGCGCATGTTAATGTAAAAAAATTCCATTTTAAATTACAATTAAATCTGTAAGAGCAATAAACAATCAACAACTATTTTATTTTTATTTTCGAGACATGTTCTTACCTTTAGGTACACTTTGCTTAAAACCCACCGCATATATAGCTATTAAATTATACAGAGTTTTTGAAAACATAACAATCTATAAAATAAATGAAATAAAATTTTAAAAATAAATTTATAAAAATTTAAAAGACTTTTAAATTTAGTGATTCAAATTTCCTTTAAATTTTACGCAGAATTTGCGCTACATCTAAAATTTGTAAATGTTTATTTGAAAACGAATTCAATCACTTTTTTGAAAATTTGTGGATCTTATAATATGCAAAATATCAGCAATATAGGTAAACTAGATTTTGAGAAAAGTGTACCCGAATGAACAAAAAATGCATTTTGAGAAAATCACAAATAAAGATATTTTCATCTATGATTTGTCAAATAATATTTTTTTAATGTAATGTAAAGTCAAACCATAATTAATTGGATTATTTTGCCTCATTTCTCACTTTTTAAAATGTAAGTTTAAAATTCTAGATTATTTAGAAGTCTTTTAATTACTCTTTCATTACTTCGTCAACACGTGTTGTCAACGATTCATACCTTCTCCATTTAAAATCCAAAAATTTATGTCTGTAAGTTTTAGCATTTTTACTTCACTTTGAACATCATTATTACAGGATGTTACAGAATTCCTTATACACATTTTTATTGTTATAAAAATACACAACGAAAATGGCTTTGGTTAATTTAAAAAGTTAATTTGATGTCTTATTTAAATGGAACTCTGTTTTTAAAAATTATAACAGAATAATCTCTAATTTTTTACTCAAACATGTGAATATTTATTTTGAAGTAAAACCAATAGTTATATAAACATATAGAGTTATTCATGAGTATTCAAATTTTAACAATAAGCAGTTAGGAAAAACGAAATGTCTGTTTTACAAGCTGTGCACTTAATTTAGAATAATCCTGAAGATCCACTTTGTACTAACTACAATTGATTTATAATTTAAGAACTACACTGAGTATTTACTAACGTAAAACTAAACATAATTAACATTTCAAAACCCCGCCAAAAATTTTTTTAATTTTGTAACTAACGATTTAAATTTTCCGTAATAGTTTTTGAAGGAAAAATGTAGAATTTTCAATAAATTTGAACATATAATACAGAAAAATTACATTCTTTGTATAGAAAAATTAGTTTTTTTACAATACATATTATATACAAAATGGATTTTGAAGAAAGCTTTCCTGAATCATACTTACATCACATTTGCTTACAATTTTAGAATTCAATTTTCTAGCGCTTTATTTATCGCATTTTCATAAATAATGCACCTATGGATGCAGAAAAGTACCCTCTATTTTTTTAAAAGTAAATTAAAAAATGCAAAATGTAAAGCAGTTTCACGTCCCCCAGTTACCTTCAGGAAATATAGTAATAGTGATGTTCTTCGACATAAAGAAAATTTTCACTAATGGTTGCCGATCTCCATACGTACTGCATAGATTTTAATGAAATTCGTTATACGTATATAAGTTGATATAATACAGAAAATGTATAATATGGGTCGTATATATTTGAATTAAGGTAATCTGAATTCATAAGTCGCGCATAACTCTGGGATACAATAAAATATCTAGCAACTTGTATATTTGACACAGCCGCCCTGTTTCAAGCCTCTTGAATATTCCTCATCTTGTTTCTTCATTCTAATGGTAATGGTTATTCATTTTTTCTGTTTGAATTTTACCGAATGTTGTAAAAAAATATCACAAAAATTGCCGAGGTGTGAGAACAAATGCAGCAAAGAAATGGGTTAGCGAAACATTTTTTTTTGTTTTGTTTTTGTATGTGCATTTTCTTCCAACATGCAAGCATATGTAACCAAAACTAACAATTCGCACTTTGCTTGGAAATCAGGGCCGTAACTACCACCGTAGAAGCCGTATCAATGATACGGGGCACCCAAGCTACAGGGGCCCCAACATGATTAACTACAGTACCACTAACAAGACTTTCATTTCTAAAACAGACCCCCGAATGAGTTTTGATACGGAGCTCATTCAGAATTCGCTACGCCAGTGCTCTTAGATACCTAATCTAGCATAATTCTAAAGTGACAGACTGTCAACATAGATATTACAATTATCAGCAACTAAATATATACGCCTCACTTCAAGTTTAATTAATCACTGCTCCTATTAACAGTCTATCCTATCTCTCTTTTCTAACCTGAAAGTTTTAATTTTATTTACAAGTCTTAATTTGCATGGTCACTTCTTCTTCGGGGAAGAAAGCTTTATATAATATAATAATTTTTAAAGACTCAAAATTTCCTTAGAGGATTAGTACTTTAAGAGAACACGCGCGTAGATAGACCCGTCACCTCTTTGTAGAAGAACTGACTTACACATACTTTCCGTTATACGAGGCCGCGTAGGGCAGCGATGCACGTTAAATCTGACGAGAGCTGAAACGTCCTCTCGTTGGTGTGGTGTGGTAGCTAGGAGAGAGAGCTCAGATATCGTCCATGTCACTTGACCATGGTTCAAAATGACGTGGTCCGTCACCAAAAGCCCTTGTGTAGCTGTACAGTGCAACGTTAATATTAATTCACTCACCCGTTATACGAGATTTATGGTTTAGTACTTTTTTTAATTAACTGTATTTACTCAGGAACTATAAGTTATTTTATATTTCTAATAATAAAATGCCTATGTTTATTTCAAAGGGAGTATTTTTGCTTGTTTATTATATAATCAAAGCATTTGGTCGCTATTATGACCAATAAGCTGGCCAAAAAATGTTTTACTTTTACTTTAATACAGGTAGATGAGTTTATAGTTTCAACGTTAAGTATTGATCAAAATATGAAAAATTCTCTAGAGGGGCGGCACATTAGGTCTTTGCACGAAGGCGGTCGACACCCTAGGATCGGCCCTGATTAGGAGCAACTGATTTATCAAGGCTCTCGTTTGAAGAGGAAGCTGAACAAGCTCGCAAGCAGCAAAAGAGAAGAAATATTTTCAATAAAAGTAAAAAAGTGGGTGATGAAATTTTAAAAGAAGGCAAAATTTCAAAGGAAGTTAATTTTATGTCATATGAAATAAGAGCTAGAGCAGAACAATCCCAAAGACCTGAGATATATGAAACTGTTTTGGAACACTTCGCCGTATTTTTTGACGAGAGATTATTATATGAAATGAAGAAGAAAGCTGCACTAAATTTAAAGGAAACATACAAAGACGATTTTGAATCTTTTAATTTTGTGATATAAATCGGATCAGTTTTTTAAAAAAAACAGAGATACAATATGAAGACCCCACTAGAAATTTATCGAGTTGCAAGAGGTCTCGGGTAGACCGACGTTTGCCGATATCGAATGCATCAGGTGAGAGATTTTTTTTTTTCAATTTTAAAGCGTATTAAAAATTATTTAAGAAGCGCTGTGGAAGAGAAGACAAACAACATGGCCATGTTATATGTAGAACAAGATGTTTTGGACAAAATAGAAACAACAAAAATAATTGATGAGTTTCCCAATGAAAACTTAAGAAGTAAAGTTGTGTAGCAAAATTGCAAGCTCTTTAGTGAGGTGTTTAATTTTTTTAAATACAGTTTTCTTTCGCCTTTGAGTTTTATTATTGACAACACATTTTATTTTGATAGTTTAAGGGCAACAAATCTTTTCACTATTTTAGCTTCTCGACTCTTGAGTCCATGACCCTCAAACCTTTTACCGCCAGGGGCCCCCAACTAACTTAATTCGCCTCTGCTCATGAGTAACGGCCGCGGAAGCCGAGTGGTATAGGTATCGGATCGTGGCTGGCTTTGTCACGAGTTCGAGCCCAGTACCACTAAAGACCCGCCGTGTAGGGCAGTGATGCACGCTAAATCTGTCAAGAGTTGAAACGTCCTCCCATTGGTGTGGTGTGGTAGTTAGGAGATGGAGGCGCTAGCTCAGGTGTCCTCCACGTCACTTGACCATGGCTGAAAATTACGTGGTAAAAATCCGTCGTCAAAAGCCCTCGAGTAGCTGAACAGTGCGACGTTAATATTCACTCACTCACTCACTGGTCATGAGTATAAGCCTATTACGCTGCAGAGCCGCCGTGTAGGGTGAAGGCGATGCATGTTAGATCTATCGATCCTCAAGCGTCCTCTCGTTCGTGTGGTGTAGAAGTTAGGAGAGGGGATGCCAGCTAAGGTGTCATCCTCGTCACTTGACCATGGTTCAAAGATACTAGGTCTGACACCAAAGGCCCTAGAATAGCTGAATAGCGTGACGTTAATACTCACTCACTCTTTTTTTTTACAGTACCGTCCGAAAAGTACTTAGAAAACGTAATGGTTTTTTTTCAGTGTTGACCGACGGTATTACTCGGCGTTCCTTATTCAATGTGTGGAAGGATGAACAAGATCCCAAGCACAAAACTAATGTTGTTTTGAGTTTAGTTAGGAATACAACGGACTTTGATAAATATTAGGACCAGCAGCAATTAAAATATAGAAAAATTATTAAAAATTTCTGCTTGTTTGTAGGGGGGAAATGGATGAGGTGCCATAAAAATGAAAAATACTCCAAGTCGAATGATGCGTGGTTGTCAGGGGAGTAAGATTTATATTAGATTTTATTATTTTTAAGAAAAATATACAGCTAGTATTTTAGTGTGATATTTTATGTTTATTTAAGCTAATAATAATTATTTTTTCGGAATTATAAACTTAAAAATAGTTTTTCTCAGTTTGTATTGTTTCGGTTTCAAAAATACCACCTCTTCCACAACTATACTCCTGTTCGTGAAAATTTTTTTTTTTAACACCACAAAGGACCTACGCGAGTGAGCTGAAATTCTCAGGAAATGTGTCCTGTTTGTAAAATTGTAGGGACCTATGATATGCAAATGATTAGAATTGCAGACCGGTAGCGCATGCGTATGCTGAGCAGCCCCTCTGAAGGGTAGATCGAACCGAATATATACTCCTGTTTGTGAAAATTGCAACACACCACGAAGGACCTACGCGAGTGAGTCGAAATTTCAGGGTCGTGTGTGTGTGTGTAATAAAGTATGATATGCAAAATGATTAGAATTGCAGACCGGTAGCGCATGCGTATGCTGAGCAGCGCCCCTGAAGGGTAGATCGAACCGAATATATACTTCCTGTTTGTGAAAATTGGGTAACACCACGAAGGACCTAAGTTTACGAGAGCTCAGAAAAATTGCGGAAATGTGTGTGTGTGTGTAAAGTAGGGCATGATATGCAAAT
>BMAU01010576.1:0-20162 GCA_019973935.1 Trichonephila clavipes | reverse complement strand
TATTATTAAACCTTGAATTAACGTCTAAAACATTGCATCTATTTTCATCATAAAATTATGGATACGATTTGTTTTTCTTCAAAAACATTTCTATCTCAAAGCAGAAAATTTCATTGGAATAAAATATATATAGCACACTTTAACTTCTTTTATCACTATTTTTTTTCGTATTGCGATGAGAACTTTTTTTTTTATAAAACATGCAAGTCTTCCATTATGATAATGTCTATTTTATTTTATTCTTTAATAATTTCATTGACTTTTAATCCCATTCATGCCACAGCGTATTTTTATCCTGAATAAAAGATACAACATGATTCAATACTGAAATACTGAATTTCATTAAAATAAATTATGTTTCTGTGTATTTCTTTTTTTAGACATTATCCCGAGGGCTTGACAACTGTGAATTGAATATTTTATTAACGAACACTAAATCTAAAACGATTGCAATGAGTTAAAAATATTAAGGATTTGCTTTTTTACCACAATAAATCTGTTATCGTATTAAATTAAAAATGTAGGAATGGAATAGTTTTTTAGCGTTTTCAAAAGCTTTTTTCTTTTATGAATATACAAGATCATAATGTTCGCTTGTGGGTAAATTATTAAGCAATTGAAGTAATTAATCAATAAAATGTGGCGAAGTGTCATTAAATAAGACAAAAATATTTGTGTACCATGGCGCCATCTATATTCGAAAAGAGGAAGCATGAAATCTGAAGTCTTGAAATACGGTTAAAATTACATGCTTGTACTAAACATTCGCCTTTGTACAGTGAAAATCATTTAACACTTAACTGAGGGGACCGAGAAAAATTTTTTCATGTTAACAAAATTTCGGAAATTTCTTTAAGTACGTTTTATGTGCATAGATATGTAAATATTCATGTGTTTCATAAAAATCAATGAAACAAAAACATTTACAAGAACTTAAAGAAATTTAATACAGAGAAGCAAAACATTTATTGAGTTTATGAAAAATAATCTAATATTTTCCTTTGTATTTTTTTTCTTTTACATCAGATTGTCAACAAATTGTTCGATGTTCATTTTGGAATGCGCATCTAAATAATTGCGCATACTTTTCATGTTGTTCCTCATTTCGGATGACGTGGGAACAGGAAATGCATTATTCATTTCATTTTCATCCTCGGAGCCTTTATCAATTAAGTTTTTTGAGCTTTGAACCAACTCCAAAATGTTTTTGTCAGCCATTATTGGCGCTGTGCACACATTATCATCATATGCTGCAGTAAATTCTTCCGATGATACAGTGTGACAGTGCAATAACACAGAAAGTTATGTGAAAAACCACCTCTCTTAATTCTCTGATGTTTTCCATATTTTGTTCATTCCCACAAGGGAAATATTTTCGTGTTACGCGATTTTCATTTTGTGTTAAGAGGAAAAATGCATGAAAATGCATAGTAGTTTGTCGGGGCCGTATTATTTCGTGTAAAACGATATTTTGTGTTAACCGATATTTCGTCTTAAGTGTTTTCGCGTTAAACATATTTCATTGTATAATGTTTTGCATATTATCAGCTACTTACAGTTGTAATAGGTATATTTGATCAGATAGTTAGAAAAAGTTTTGTTTTAAAAGTAACAAATCAATAAACGATATTTAACAAATGATGGGGGACATTTACGATGTCCTCCATCATTGATTGATGATTGATTATCTCGATCGAATACATTTTGCGTTTTTAAAGCCATTACCAGACAGTCCCAGTTTCTTTAAAAAAATTGCCCATTTTATTCTACATATTATTTCTACATTACTTTTACAATACGAAAAAGTAGTGTTAACAATGCGTCCTTCATGGAAACCGTAGAAACAAAATAAAAGATTGTTTAAATACGAGAGTTTATTTTTTACTTTTATTTATCGCAGCTGCTGAAACCACCAATGTAAGTACATTTCCCTTCATTGCAGTGTTCTTTTTTACTTCACTCTTTATTTGGCAGTTGCACGCTATCCCAGAATAGGGCTCAGAGCATGAACGTAAATATATTTTTATGTCTTGGATGTTGTCTCAAACCCGGCTGAATAATCACAATTTAGAAAGAGCAAATTGAATAAGTGTTAAGCTTCCCATTACGCCCTGAAATGCAATAAAATTTGTGTAATAAAATGATGTATGCACATTGGGTAGCGCTGTCATTTCTATTACCTTTGGAGTGTACACTAGATTTATTAACAGTAATTAAGAAATAAACTATCTGTTAAACATAATCTGTGGGACAATCGTTGCACACGGAGGAAAAAAAATCCCAATACCAAGAAAAAATTATTATACAAAGTGGGGCGTGGGAACTTCCTTTTTTGAAAATGCAATAAAACACACGACATGTTTTATTTGACGTCATTGTTATTTCCTTCCTTCCACGCAACACCGAAATTTTGAATTTACAGTTTTAAACACAATGGTTGCTGAATGTCGCCCTCCATTATCAGTAAGTTCACTGATGCAGTCGATTTCGAAAACTTTGAGTCACCTTTTCATGCATATCGACCGGGGATATTGTCAATTTCGGTTCGGATGTGGTTCATTAGGTCATCAAGGGTCTTGGAGCGATCTTTGTAAACCAGGGACATAAGATAAGCCCATAGGAAGTAATCAGAAGGGGATAAATCAGGTGAGCACGTAGGCCAGATTACTTCCCCTCGCAGAGAGATCAGTTATTCGGGGAAGGTTGCTCATAAAATACCAATGGAAAACCTGGAGGTGTGGGCTGTGGCCTCATCTTGTAACCCCACGTTTTACCGATCCCTTTCTTAGAGAGCGGATAAGAAGAATTGTTGGATCTTTTTGTTACATACCGGTCTGAATTGACACAATGATCTAGTTCCATATTTTCAGGTGTTCTAACGGTCTTCGGAGGTCCTTTCCTTTTTTCTGGATACATTTCCGTTGCATTGAAGACATCCATTCACATTAAAATACATTTCCAATCAGAAACATGAGCTCGTGGAGGAATATCGAAGTGGTGACGAAAGGCATAAAGTTGCACTACAATCAACGGACCGGATGTCAGAGAAATACGCCTTCATGGTAGAAGCACGCTGCCACCTCGACCACAACATGTTTGAGACTGAGATGGGCGGGAACACAAATATCCCACTCCATCCCTTTTACATCCCTCCCCTTACCTACGAACACCACTGCAGCATGGTCATAACAAGAAGTTCCACGCTTCACCCTGTTGAGTAAAGAAATTTGGACAATGCAATTGTCTAGTTTACACGTTAAAAGTGATTAAATTTTCAAGATCACGTGTTAGTTAAAAACTGAAGAAAATGTATTTTCAAAATGTGAAATGATGTTACATTTTAATAGCTCGTGCAACCTCCAGAATTTTGAATGTAAGCTTGCAAGTGTGCATGCATTGTATCATACAGGTGCTGATTGTCACTTTGTGGTATGGAGTTCATGGTTGTTGTGTGAATAATGGTACGGTCAGTGCTGTCTGTGTGGATGATGCTGGAGTCGTCGTTTAATTGTGATACTCTCCCTCTTGGGAGAATATCTCTCGGAGTGTCAGCGTGAGCTAGAGGTGTAGGATTAACGAAAGAACTAGAGGCATACATAATCTTCATATATCTTTATTAAGATTTTCAACTTAAACTTCTAACAAATTAAATTATAATAATTAATGTGAGAGAATCTACGATGGCAAAAATACGGGACACACAATATATATATAGATAATAATGACTAAAACCTAACTCTCGAACAACTATCAATAACTGAATCACCTAATCTCAATTCTAATATAATCACTGATTTTAATATTAAATATTCAATCCTACCTTGTTGCAGTTTGGAGAATCAATCACTAATATCCTAAAGGTAATCTTATATTTACTTGAGTGCACTGGTATGCACCTTGATTCTCTATATCTTTCTCACTTATAACTTCTAATCACCGCCACTTAACCTTATCCAAACTTGAACCACGAACTATATTAACATTCCTCTACTTGTCATCAACTGCCACAAATTGCCATTAATTCTGGCCTCAAAGAACCCAAAGGACATGTTAAAGAAAAGACGCGTGAGCCCGTCACACAATGATATCCCATGCGTGCACAAATGGAGACATATCTAGTGATCTCGCAGGCCAGGGTAACATGTCTACTCTCTGTAGAGAACGTTACGTTGCAACAGTGGTGGTAAGGCGAGCGTTATCTTGTTGGAAAACTTTCTCCTCAATGCGGTTCATGAATGGCAGTGCTATAGCTTGAATTGCCAGATTGACGAACAAATCGGCGGTCATTGTGCTAAAATAGACACAGATATTGTGTTCTCGCAGACCAAGGTAACATGTCAACACTCTGTACAGTGTTCCAAAAAGCTAAAAGAAAAAGTAAGAGCAAAAGAGCTCCTCATCTGGCTTCAGTAATGGTTTGGTCGGGTGTCAGTTATAAAGGTGCTTCGAAGAATCCTTTTAGCGAGAAAAGTGTGAAAAACACAGCATAAGTTTATCAAACCAATATCTTAGAGCCAACATTGAAGACCCTGAACGTAAATCTGTTCGATGGAAACGACAAATTTTTCAACAGCACTCTGCTCCTGCTTAAAAGGCGAAAACGACCCACTAGCCCCACCAGCATTGGTTGAATGTGTCGGACTTCATTGAACATAAAGATTAGCCTTCGGACAGTCCAGATTTAAATCCTTTCGACTATAAATTGTAGTCAGTTTTGGAGGAAAAGGTGTAATGAAAGCAGCATCTTAATTTGAACAGTCTTAAATGTTCTGTAAGGAAAGCAGAGATCGACATTCCCATGGGGGTTGTGTGCAGAGACGTCTGCAGGCATGGGTCAACTAGGTCCAGTAAAAGAGCCTCGGCCTTAATAGGCCTAGCCTTAAGAGCCTTAGAGAGCCTTAGCCTTAACCAATAAGAGCCTTAGCCTTAAATAGGTCATAATTCGAATAATTTCAACGGTCAAATGTTATCTCGGGTTGTATTCCTCGAAAAACTGGGAATTTTGGATGATATGTCAACTAACTACATGTGCTGACCGTCGTCAAAATACAGACCTAGGCCTACCACCATTCTCCATCATTACTCACTAAATCAAAAGACAGCAGTCGGTGGAGCCGATTTGTGCTATTGTAAGGCATCCATATTTATTTGTTTCGGAATGTTGGTACTAGTGTTTGACAAAGTGTGCTACGTGCTTAGGAATGGCGATCTGCGATCGATTAATCGAAGAATTGATTTCTCGGGCCAAAAAAGTCGATGTTTTACATCAATATGTAGCACTGAATCGATATTTCATCCTGGGAAATCGACTTTCGATTTTTTTTCCGTTTTTTTAAAAAACCATAAAATATAATATTTACAATTAGTTGAATGTACTATCTTTAAAACCTGTAATATTACGGTGTTGGTGGTTAAAGGGTTAATTACTCAAACACTCGCGAGATGCCTGTGTGCTTAGTTTCCTTCGCTTCTCTTTAATAAATAAAAACAATGTTACGTTTGTAATCTTTGACTTTTTGTATTTTTGACATTCCGTCATTGGTTTATGCAGCGAGTTGACTGACTGTTGTATTGTCCTGTGATTAGCAAAATAAATATTTATTTTTATGTAGTGTTTGTTACGGAATAATAGGTAATGAGGATAAGTATCGTGAGATTATTTGTGTTCCTTGTGAAAGCCTTTTTCGATTGCTGGCAACATCGCTAGTGATGAGCGGAACCACTAGGAATCTAGTAGACTTGACAGACTATTGTTTTTAAAAAGTTTATATAGCATTGGGAACTATAAGCTATATTATCAATTTTCTAGCTTTTTATGCAGCAAATGAATTTAAGAACATAAAATGTCTTCTTCTATACCTGATGCTTTGACATGGTACTCTAAAAATCATTGTAATTGTCGAATTACCTGAACTAAAAAATTCCCTGATTTTTACTGATAAAGAGATCGTTTATATTATGGTATTTTTTCTTGTTTTTCAAAAAAATGGTTATATTTATAGTAAATGCAGACTTGAAAAAAAATCGATTTTTTTACACAAATCGTCTTTTGAACCTCAATTTTTTGTGAATCGATTCATCAGGTTACGATTCGAAACTATTTAAAAATAGATCTTTTTCAGAAGAGAATCGCCATCCCCTACTTACTGACGTTAAAAGGGAGGAGAAGCATAATGCAACACTACAAAACGTCGTTGGAAAATCCTTGGCTAATTATTTTTTTTTTTTTTCTGGAGGATCGAACTTTCTCACCGGAGGATTTACAGCAGTGGCGTAACGGAAAAATTTGACCCCTCCTGCAAAGTCAGGTTTTTGGACCCCCCCAAGTTGGATTTTACAAAGGGTAGATGCTGACGGCAATTGGAAAGAATCGCCATCCCAATACGTACTACGTACTTTTAAGGTCATAGGTGGGGTCTGCATTTGAGTAGAGGCCCAGGCATACTTTGGCACGAGGCCCAGAGAATACTTTTGAGTAGAGGTCGGGGCAGTGACGTAACGGAGAATATTACGGCCCCCTGCAAACTCAAGTGTTGGGCCCCAAGCCCAAATACTACTTTGCTTCAGTCAAGCTTTGGGCCCTCTAGAGGCCCCTGTCCCTTCACGCAATGCGGGGTGTACGTTACGCCACTGGCTCGGGGCCTCAAGAAGTCTTAAAAGACGTTCCTGGTTGTGTGCCTCGATAGATGATTGGCTAAAGAGACTTAAGGTTTGTGTGAAGTCAAAAGGTGATAATTTTGTATAAAAGGTGCAGTATGTTAAATTTAAAGGTAAGAATAAAACCCACAAGAGATTTTTGTTTTAAATTTGATAACAAAGTTTTTAATTTTTAATTACTTTATAATTGGTATCAAACCTTATTGCACAAATATGAATTACATGATCAATCTCTCTCTAAAAAAATTAAAATTTTGAAACAGAAGAAAGATTTTGGAAAAAGTTACAATTAATTGGGAAAATAGGAAAAAAATAGCATTTGGAGCGTAAAAATTGCAAACATTCGATGCTTCGTGATCTCGCTTTTTTTATTGTATTCATTTCAGGCACGAGGCATATTCTATAAATATTCGAGCTTTTTAATATTTGCAATTGATTTTGATATTTACAAATTCAATTCTGCACCAGGGATTCAAACAAGCGCAGAATTAATTCCATTATTTCTATGTGCTCAGATTGTTCTGGAAAGAGAAGATCTGGAGCATTCTGTTTTTGTGCGAGATGTCACCTTGAAATGTCTCCTCTGACTTAACTCTGGCGGCATGAAGATCCTGATTAAATAAATAATGAATAATTTATAGAGAATAGAAAGTTCCAAGTGGTCTAAATATTCTAGCGATGCCAAATCACGACAAGGGTGATAAGGAGAGAAACAATAATAAAATAAACAGTGACTAAATAAAAGAATGATATTCTATTAATGCTGAATACATGTTTGTTCAAATCATAGGTCCAGAAATACTTTTCAATTAATATATTTCTTTTCTATGAAACTTTTTGTCACCACTTTCTAAAATAAAGCGTTTAACTGCGGATGCCAATATGTGATTCATTACATATTGCTAAATACAATAAATATGTTTAACGCTTAAGATGAAAAGCTGTTGGTTTTACACTAAGGTGACCAGCCAAAATCCTCCTTTAGGGAGAACAGTCCTACTCTTATAAATTCTGTCCTTCCTCGAAAAGTGTACTCCTTTTCAATATTTTAAAACTGATTTGTTAATCTCTCTTTTCGAGAGATGAACCTAACATGTTTCAAACTATCGAAGAATGGTCTGAAACAAATATCACAGGAAATAACAGTTTTCAATGGTATTTTTGACTTTCTCACAAGTAAATTGGGCAGATATAGAAAATTACATTCAGTTTTTTATCGAAAGAAATGCCTAATATTAAAATCCAATGACAACTGTCTTTTTTTGAAAGTAGAAAAGAAGACTGAATGAATATTTAAAATCTAATAAACTGGAAAATCTAACAATTGGAAAATCAATATACTGAGAAATTGGTAAAAGATGGGTGAAATTACTTAAACCATTTCAAAAATGAACACATTCCATATGAAAATGTAATTATACTTGGTGAATTTACACGTTGTGCTATCCACTGGAACTAATGTAGCAGTTGGAAGAAATTTTTTAAGGTGGTAATGATTTTTGTGAAGTGACTAGTGAGAAATTATATAAATTGAATGCTAATGTTTTAGCTACAGTGCTTCCCGTAAAATTCAGAATGAGGGGATATTTTTTTTTGCGCGAACTTTCCGATAGATAAAAAAATGATATGTTGACAAAAATTCATTCATTGAAAAAATACTCGTTTAAGATAATTAAAAAAAGAATGTAAGCGTAGTTGTGCATATTTTTCTTTGAGACCAATAAAACGTTTCACATATTTAAGTTGTAATTTTTTCTTAAATTTTTTGCGTCCTCATTTCATTGTAAAAAATAGTCACATTATATTAACACGAAATAAGCTACAACGATCCCGACCAATTACAATGTATTTTTGTATTCTTTCTCTTAACTCGAAACGAAAATCTCTGAAGACGAAAATATTTTCCTTCTCGGAATGAACAAAATACTCAAAACACCAGTCGTGCAGGTGAGATTTAAGAGGGGTGAGAAATGAAGGGATGTTTTCCCATGTTTCATAGAAGGAGACTAACTGGTCTTTGAAATACCCTCGGAATAGCCTGTGACATGAGCCAATTTTGTTTATCTAAGCTACATTCAACCAACACTGCTACAAACTCACCACCTCAAAATGAAATGAATGATGCTGCTCTTGTTCCCCCATCATCCGAAATGAGGAACATCAGAAAAAATATGCGCTGGACGTACATTCTAATGGGGAAATAAATAACAAATGGATGACATAGAACAATTTGTTGAAAATTTGATGTTAAATACACAACGCAAAAAAAAAAAATTCGATTATTTTTCAGAAACTTAATGAATATTTTGCAAACATGTATACAGAGAAAGAAATTTTTATTAATAATAAACATTTCTTTCTCTGTATATATGTGAAGGGAAAACATGAAATATATGTACGTCTAAAAGCATGAAAGAATAAATAAGCAAAAAAATACAAAATTCAACAAAACAACAAAATCATTATGTAAAAAAGAGTAAAATACAAATAAACAAAAACTAAAAAAAATCAGCCTAATAAGTCAGAAAGCAATTTCTGACTTCGAACTAATAAATTGAGGATAAACTAGTTTGATGGTACCGACCTTCCCCCTTTGTAATTCGGTTGGGAAAAATTCAAACAGAAAACATTCAAACCTGAAAAAAAACCAAAAAGAAAAACAGTACAACGAGCAAAAACTTCCAATATATATATGTCGCAGGAAAATGATGAAATTAGAAATCTCATCAAATCCTTAAGGGAGATGATCACTTGACGGTAGATGTTAAAACAAAGTCTCTTCAAGGTGATTTCCCTGATAAAAGTAAGGGTTTAACGAATCCCTGAGCTGTTTCAGTGAAATGATGAAATAATATTGTCAAGGTTTAAAAAGTACTCCTTAACAAATATGGTGCATTATTAAACGTAGAAGTAAATATTACAACAATGGTCAATGAAATACAAATTATTTATTCGTAACTAATTAACAAATAATTAGAAAATTAGGCTGGTATTATTTTTATGTGTAACATCTTTTCTCTCCGGTTGCTTACACTAAAATATCAATCCTATGGTAATCTATGGTGCCATTTTTTTAAAGATATGGGGTTGATATTTAGGGGATTGATAGTACTACCTGTACGCTTAGGAAGAATCAGGACTCGGTGTACCTCCGGTAAATTCCCCGGTGTACCCCTGGATAGCATTTTGCCGATGCAAATCCAGACTAGTTTATTTCATCATTTCACTGAAACTGTTCAGGGTTACATAAAATCACTTGCTTTCATCATGGAAATGACCTTGAAAAAGAGACATTATTCTAACATCTTCCGTCAATGGGTCCTTAGGGATTTCATGAAAATCCTAATTTCGTCATTTTCCTCCGACATATATATCTAAAAGATTTGTGATATCCCCCCTCGCGCGGGTGAATATCTCTTTGATTAGCAGCGTGAGCAAGAGGTGTAGGATTAACGGAAGAACTAGATGCATACATAATATTAATATACACTCATGTCCATAAATTACGGATAATGAAGTTCAGGTAAAGAAAGAGACACAAGCAAAACAAATTTGACTTATTTTTTAAGTCTATTTATTAAACAAAAGGTAAAGAGCAAAAAAGATGCTATATGTTTGACATAATTAATAAAAATTGTGATTTTTACTCCTGGAACAAATTTCAAAAAAGAACCTATTTACAAAAAAAACAGAATAACATGGTTAGTATGATGTTTAATACGGAGTATGTCTCTCGGAAGATGCAATACAGGCCTTACAACGCCTAGTCATGCTGAGTATCAAATTATCAGTCTGATCTTGGGAAATATTACACCACTCATCAAGCAATGTCCTCGAAGTTCCAGTAGACAGGTCGGGAGGGTTGACGGGCTGCAATTCGTCGGCTAAGCATATCCCCACACATGCTCTATTGGATTCAAGTTCGGTGAGTATGCTGGCCAATCCATACGGTGATATCCTCGGTTGAAGGCATTCGTCTACAATGTTGGCATGGTTAGGACGGGCGTTGTCATCCATAAACAGAAATTCAGCAAACATTGCGCCCCAAAACAATTGTACATGTTGTTCCAGAATGACATCCCGATAGTTGTGGCCTGTCATCGCTACACTCTGAAGATGCAGGTCAGTTCTGGAACCCAGAATAATTCCTCCCCAAACGAGCCATCCTGCACCACCGTAACGGTGTCGCTCAATGGTGTTCTCTTGGTGGTAACGGGTACCTGGCGCTCTCCATATTAAAGTCCGGCGAGAATCAGACTGCAAACTAAACCTGGACTCGTCGGAAAACATCACACAAGACCACTGTTGTGGTGTCCACAATGCATGCTCTCTACTCCAGGTTAATCGCAGGTGACAGTGACTTGCGGTAAGGGGAACACATCTGACAGGCCTACGAGCATATAGACCAATGTGCCCTAAGCGTCTGTACACGGTCTGCATTGAAACTGTCGTACCGGTAGCTGAAGAGAGCTGACGAAACAGGTCTGATGCTGTGCTCCGTCTGTTTCTTTCGGCAGTAACTGTCAAATATACCGGTCCTCATTCGGTGTTGTAACTCGGGCGCGACCTGTACTGTAACATCTACTCACATTACCATCATCTTGTAATCGTTTCCAAAGCCTGGAGATGACACTCTGGGCGATTCCAAGTTCCTCGGATACTTCCAGCTGGTACGCACACATTCCAGTCTTCCAATAATTCTACCACGTAAAAAATCATCGAAATGCTTCCTTTGTGCTGTAACTATGCGGTTATATCACTGAAAGGCTTTTAAAGCTCTTGTGAACAATTTTACTTCTTTGCCACCATTCCTTATATACCCCTCTCTTACACTCTCTTCATTGTGACGTACTTTCCACGCCATCTGGTGGTTTCCTGTAATTCTCATATTCTTCTTTAAGATGTGTGTGATCATTCTACAGGTGAAATTTTTATCTTAGAGTTCAATTTCTTTGTGATTCTGAATTATTCTTAATTTATGGACATGAGTGTATCTTTATTAAGATTTTGAACTTACGCTTTTAACAAATGAGATTATAATAATGTATGAGAGAGAATCTACGGTGGCAGAACACACAATTTATGTAATCCCGAATTAACCTAACTCGGACCACTATCAATTACTGTGACTCGCCAAAACTCAATTACAATACTATCACTGATCCTAATATTAAATAATTAATCCTACCTTGCTGTAGTCTGAAGAAACGATCACTACGATCTTAGATGAGAGCGTGTAAATGCTCGAGGGCAATGGAGTTCTCCTTGACTCAATGTGTCTCTATCACGTATAATTTCTGCTAGTCTCCACGTAACGTTTTCCGAAACTTCTTCACGCTTGAACCCCAGATTATGTTTACATTCCTCTAATTGCCACGCTTACTCTAACTTCTGATATTTAAAAGCTTCCTAATTTGCATCTTTCTTTCACACTTCCCTTCTTGGATTTGGTTGGAAAAGATTTACCATTAATTCTGGCCCCAAGAACCCAAAGGACATGTTAAAAAAAGACACGTGAAACCGTCACAGATTTAATACAATGAAATAATTATCTAGTAAACTGACTGAAACAGTAAAATAAATTTTTATTCACTTCTTAGTTCTCATTAATTTTTTTTAAATTTCCTTAATATCGGATATATTGATAAACACTATTTTTAATATTTATACACTATTTTTTATTTTTTCACAAAAACGTGTTGAGAATTTGGGGTGTGGCTTAGATTTGAATAAATAATATATGTATATGAAATACATTTTGTCGAAAAGATTTTTACAAGATTATTAACTATTATGTTTATGATGTCGTGGCATACTTGAGAAGGCTTGGTTCTTATGAATACACATTTATTTGATGTTGAAAAACATTTCATTTAAACTTAAACAGTAAACATACACATAAACAATACAGAACTATTTACAAATATAAAGAGCGGCGGGCAACATAACGAAGGGCAAGAAGCAGGCGAATTTTCCTTAAAAACGGGAGCTTTTACGTGAATCTTCCGGTCAACCGGAAGTTCCAAAATTCACATGACTTCCGTGGACGAACCTTGTGATTGGCGGAAATACATCGTACGATAATGTCGTATGCATACTTACTGGAAAAACGCTGATTTGTTGATTTTAAAGAGATAAAGTTATGATAGCTACAGTTAATTATTTACGCGCGAATCCTGAAGGGCCAGGACCATTACTAACTAAAAGCTATATAAGTTAAAATTAAAGGCAATTATTACATATATATACATAATTATTTCTTATGTTTGTCCTAAGCCTGTTTGTTACACTTTGATTGGTTCAGAAGTGTCCATTAGTTTCTATATTTTTCAATGAATAGATTAAATTAATCATATACAATTCTCACATTAAACAGGATTTTGTTCCAGTTATTGTTTTCTAATTTCTTGCTATTAGACAGCCTTTGTTACATTAATGTTTTATCATTCATATGAAATTTATGTATCTGTATTTGTTTGTGTGCGTGAGAGAGAGAAATAGTGAAAAATTTTAGTTCACTTAATCTTTCTTTTTCTTTACATCTCTTTTGGACCTGAACCCTTAAATACATCATATTAATAGTTTCTAGAGATCCAAAGCTTTTTTTTTTTATTAACAAAAATTTATAACAACTACCTACCTGATCTTTTCATGGAATAAATACGGTCGCGCTCACAGAGCTAAAAAAAAGAGTTTGGGGTTTCTGTCCTCGGTAATTTATGGGTGGGGACTCTTTATCTGATCGAGTTTTTATGCTTTAAAATGTCCCTATTTCATTATATTTCATAGTAAAAATCATGGTAGGAAAGGCTTTTGTTTCCTTTTTACCAGTTTATGCAATCAGAGATCTTCGTATGATGTATTCTCTCTTTTTCCATGATTACAATTAGGTTAATATTTGATTTCTAAGACCTCAATCACACACTGTCCTTCCCGTGCACACACAGTTGCGTAACATATACGTTTACAGATGCTTTTACTTCCTTTTTACCAGTTGTTGCAACCAGAGATATTTATATGATGTATTCTCTCCTTTCTCATGATTACAACTAGGTTAGTATTTGATTTCTAAGACCACAATCACACACTGTTCTTCCCGCGCACAAACAGTTGCGTAACATACTTTTACAAAGGCTTTTACTTCCTTTTTACCTGTTGTTGCAACCAGAGATCTTCGTATGATGTATTCTCTCTTTTTCCATGATTTCATTAGGTTAGTATTTGATTTCTAAGACCTCAATCACACACTGTCCTTCCCGTGCACACACAGTTGCGTAACATATGCGTTTACAGATGCTTTTACTTCCTTTTTACCAGTTGTTGCAACCAGAGATATTTATATGATGTATTCTCTCCTTTCTCATGATTACAACTAGGTTAGTATTTGATTTCTAAGACCACAATCACACACTGTTCTTCCCGCGCACAAACAGTTGCGTAACATACTTTTACAAAGGCTTTTACTTCCTTTTACCTGTTGTTGCAACCAGAGATCTTCGTATGATGTATTCTCTCTTTTTCCATGATTTCATTAGGTTAGTATTTGATTTCTAAGACCTCAATCACACTGTCCTTCCCGTGCACACACAGTTGCGTAACATATACGTTTACAGATGCTTTTACTTCCTTTTTTACCAGTTGTTGCAACCAGAGATATTTATATGATGTATTCTCTCCTTTCTCATGATTACAACTAGGTTAGTATTTGATTTCTAAGACCACAATCACACACTGTTCTTCCCGCGCACAAACAGTTGCGTAACATACTTTTACAAAGGCTTTTACTTCCTTTTTTACCTGTTGTTGCAACCAGAGATCTTCGTATGATGTATTCTCTCTTTTTTCCATGATTTCATTAGGTTAGTATTTGATTTCTAAGACCTCAATCACACACTGTCCTTCCCGTGCACACACAGTTGCGTAACATATACGTTTACAGATGCTTTTACTTCCTTTTTACCAGTTGTTGCAACCAGAGATATTTATATGATGTATTCTCTCCTTTCTCATGATTACAACTAGGTTAGTATTTGATTTCTAAGACCACAATCACACACTGTTCTTCCCGCGCACAAACAGTTGCGTAACATACTTTTTTACAAAGGCTTTTACTTCCTTTTTACCTGTTGTTGCAACCAGAGATCTTCGTATGATGTATTCTCTCTTTTTCCATGATTTCATTAGGTTAGTATTTGATTTCTAAGACCTCAATCACACACTGTCCTTCCCGTGCACACACAGTTGCGTAACATATACGTTTACAGATGCTTTTACTTCCTTTTTACCAGTTGTTGCAACCAGAGATATTTATATGATGTATTCTCTCCTTTCTCATGATTACAACTAGGTTAGTATTTGATTTCTAAGACCACAATCACACACTGTTCTTCCCGCACAAACAGTTGCGTAACATACTTTTTACAAAGGCTTTTACTTCCTTTTTACCTGTTGTTGCAACCAGAGATCTTCGTATGATGTATTCTCTCTTTTTCCATGATTTCATTAGGTTAGTATTTGATTTCTAAGACCTCAATCACACACTGTCCTTCCCGTGCACACACAGTTGCGTAACATATACGTTTACAGATGCTTTTACTTCCTTTTTACCAGTTGTTGCAAAAAATCAGAGATATTTATATGATGTATTCTCTCCTTTCTCATGATTACAACTAGGTTAGTATTTGATTTCTAAGATCTCAATCACACACTGTCCTTCCCGTGCACACACAGTTGCGTAACATATATGTTTACAGACGCTTTTACTTCCTTTTTACCTGTTGTTGCAACCAGAGATCTTCGTATGATGTATTCTCTCTTTTTCCATGATTTCATTAGGTTAGTATTTGATTTCTAAGACCTCAATCACACACTGTCCTTCCCGTGCACACACAGTTGCGTAACATATACGTTTACAGATGCTTTTACTTCCTTTTACCAGTTGTTGCAACCAGAGATATTTATATGATGTATTCTCTCCTTTCTCATGATTACAACTAGGTTAGTATTTGATTTCTAAGACCACAATCACACACTGTTCTTCCCGCGCACAAACAGTTGCGTAACATACTTTTTACAAAGGTTTTTACTTCCTTTTTACCTGTTGTTGCAACCAGAGATCTTCGTATGATGTATTCTCTCTTTTTCCATGATTTCATTAGGTTAGTATTTGATTTCTAAGACCTCAATCACACACTGTCCTTCCCGTGCACACAAAGTTGCGTAACATATACGTTTACAGATGCTTTTACTTCCTTTTTACCAGTTGTTGCAACCAGAGATATTTATATGATGTATTCTCTCCTTTCTCATGATTACAACTAGGTTAGTATTTGATTTCTAAGACCACAATCACACACTGTTCTTCCCGCGCACAAACAGTTGCGTAACATACTTTTTACAAAGGCTTTTACTTCCTTTTTACCTGTTGTTGCAACCAGAGATCTTCGTATGATGTATTCTCTCTTTTTCCATGATTTCATTAGGTTAGTATTTGATTTCTAAGACCTCAATCACACACTGTCCTTCCCGTGCACACACAGTTTGCGTAACATATGCGTTTACAGATGCTTTTACTTCCTTTTACCTGTTGTTGCAACCAGAGATATTTATATGATGTATTCTCTCCTTTCTCATGATTACAACTAGGTTAGTATTTGATTTCTAAGACCGCAATCACACACTGTTCTTCCCGCGCACAAACAGTTGCGTAACATACTTTTTTACAAAGGCTTTTACTTCCTTTTTACCTGTTGTTGCAACCAGAGATCTTCGTATGATGTATTCTCTCTTTTTCCATGATTTCATTAGGTTAGTATTTGATTTCTAAGACCTCAATCACACACTGTCCTTCCCGTGCATACACAGTTGCGTAACATATACGTTTACAGATGCTTTTACTTCCTTTTTACCAGTTGTTGCAACCAGAGATATTTATATGATGTATTCTCTCCTTTCTCATGATTAGAACTAGGTTAGTATTTGATTTCTAAGACCACAATCACACACTGTTCTTCCCTGCGCACAAACAGTTGCGTAACATACTTTTTACAAAAGGCTTTTACTTCCTTTTACCTGTTGTTGCAACCAGAGATCTTCGTATGATGTATTCTCTCTTTTTCCATGATTTCATTAGGTTAATATTTGATTTCTAAGACCTCAATCACACACTGTCCTTCCCGTGCACACACAGTTGCGTAACATATACGTTTACAGATGCTTTTACTTCCTTTTTTACCAGTTGTTGCAACCAGAGATATTTATATGATGTATTCTCTCCTTTCTCATGATTACAACTAGGTTAGTATTTTGATTTCTAAGACCACAATCACACACTGTTCTTCCCGCGCACAAACAGTTGCGTAACATACTTTTACAAAGGCTTTTACTTCCTTTTTACCTGTTGTTGCAACCAGAGATCTTCGTATGATGTATTCTTTCTTTTCCATGATTTCATTAGGTTAGTATTTGATTTCTAAGACCTCAATCACACACTGTCCTTCCCGTGCACACACAGTTGCGTAACATATACTTTTACAGATGCTTTTACTTCCTTTTTACCAGTTGTTGCAACCAGAGATGTTTATATGATGTATTCTCTCCTTTCTCATGATTACAACTAGGTTAGTATTTGATTTCTAAGACCACAATCACACACTGTTCTTCCCGCGCACAAACAGTTGCGTAACATACTTTTTTACAAAGGCTTTTACTTCCTTTTACCTGTTGTTGCAACCAGAGATCTTCGTATGATGTATTCTCTCTTTTTCCATGATTTCATTAGGTTAGTATTTGATTTCTAAGACCTCAATCACACACTGTCCTTCCCGTGCACACACAGTTGCGTAACATATGCGTTTACAGATGCTTTTACTTCCTTTTTTACCAGTTGTTGCAACCAGAGATATTTATATGATGTATTCTCTCCTTTCTCATGATTACAACTAGGTTAGTATTTGATTTCTAAGACCACAATCACACTGTTCTTCCCGCGCACAAACAGTTACGTAACATACTTTTTACAAAGGCTTTTACTTCCTTTTTTACCTGTTGTTGCAACCAGAGATCTTCGTATGATGTATTCTCTCTTTTTCCATGATTTCATTAGGTTAGTATTTGATTTCTAAGACCTCAATCACACACTGTCCTTCCTGCACACACAGTTGCGTAACATATACGTTTACAGATGCTTTTACTTCCTTTTTTTACCAGTTGTTGTTGCAACCAGAGATATTTATATGATGTATTCTCTCCTTTCTCATGATTACTACTAGGTTAGTATTTGATTTCTAAGACCACAATCACACTGTTCTTCCCGCGCACAAACAGTTGCGTAACATACTTTTACAAAGGCTTTTGCTTCCTTTTTACCTGTTGTTGCAACCAGAGATCTTCGTATGATGTATTCTCTCTTTTTCCATGATTTCATTAGGTTAGTATTTGATTTCTAAGACCTCAATCACACACTGTCCTTCCGTGCACACACAGTTGCGTAACATATACGTTTACAGATGCTTTTTTACTTCCTTTTGCCAGTTGTTGCAACCAGAGATATTTATATGATGTATTCTCTCTTTTTCCATGATTTCATTAGGTTAGTATTTGATTTCTAAGACCTCAATCACACACTGTCCTTCCCGTGCACACACAGTTGCGTAACATATATGTTTACAGACGCTTTTACTTCCTTTTTACCTGTTGTTGCAACCAGAGATCTTCGTATGATGTATTCTCTCTTTTCCATGATTTCATTAGGTTAGTATTTGATTTCTATGACCTCAATCACACACTGTCCTTCCCGTGCACACACAGTTGCGTAACATATACGTTTACAGATGCTTTTTTACTTCCTTTTTACCAGTTGTTGCAACCAGAGATATTTATATGATGTATTCTCTCCTTTCTCATGATTACAACTAGGTTGGTATTTGATTTCTAAGACCACAATCACACACTGTTCTTCCCGCGCACAAACAGTTGCGTAACATACTTTTACAAAGGCTTTTTTACTTCCTTTTTACCTGTTGTTGCAACCAGAGATCTTCGTATGATGTATTCTCTCTTTTTTCCATGATTTCATTAGGGTAGTATTTGATTTCTAAGACCTCAATCACACACTGTCCTTCCCGTGCACACACATTTGCGTAACATATACGTTTACAGATGCTTTTACTTCCTTTTTACCAGTTGTTGCAACCAGAGTTATTTATATGATGTATTCTCTCCTTTCTCATGATTACAACTAGGTTAGTATTTGATTTCTAAGACCACAATCACACACTGTTCTTCCCGCGCACAAACAGTTGCGTAACATACTTTTACAAAGGCTTTTTTACTTCCTTTTTACCTGTTGTTGCAACCAGAGATCTTCGTATGATGTATTCTCTCTTTTCCATGATTTCATTAGGTTAGTATTTGATTTCTAAGACCTCAATCACACACTGTCCTTCCCGTGCACACACAGTTGCGTAACATATACGTTTACAGATGCTTTTACTTCCTTTTTACCTGTTGTTGCAACCAGAGATCTTCGTATGATGTATTCTCTCTTTTTCCATGATTTCATTAGGTTAGTATTTGATTTCTAAGACCTCAATCACACACTGTCCTTCCCGTGCACACACAGTTGCGTAACATATACGTTTATAGATGCTTTTACTTCCTTTTTACCAGTTGTTGCAACCAGAGATATTTATATGATGTATTCTCTCCTTTCTCATGATTACAACTAGGTTAGTATTTGATTTCTAAGACCACAATCACACACTGTTCTTCCGCGCACAAACAGTTGCGTAACATACTTTTACAAAGGCTTTTACTTCCTTTTTTACCTGTTGTTGCAACCAGAGATCTTCGTATGATGTATTCTCTCTTTTTCCATGATTTCATTAGGTTAGTATTTGTTTCTAAGACCTCAATCACTGTCCTTCCCGTGCACACACAGTTGCGTAACATATACGTTTACAGATGCTTTTACTTCCTTTTTACCAGTTGTTGCAACCAGAGATATTTATATGATGTATTCTCTCCTTTCTCATGATTACAACTAGGTTAGTATTTGATTTCTAAGACCACAATCACACACTGTTCTTCCCGTGCACAAACAGTTGCGTAACATACTTTTTTACAAAGGCTTTTACTTCCTTTTTACCTGTTGTTGCAACCAGAGATCTTCGTATGATGTATTCTCTCTTTTTCCATGATTTCATTAGGTTGTATTTGATTTCTAAGACCTCAATCACACACTGTCCTTCCGTGCACACACAGTTGCGTAACATATACGTTTACAGATGCTTTTACTTCCTTTTTACCAGTTGTTGCAACCAGAGATATTTATATGATGTATTCTCTCCTTTCTCATGATTACAACTAGGTTAGTATTTGATTTCTAAGACCACAATCACACACTGTTCTTCCCGCACACAAACAGTTGCGTAACATACTTTTTTAAAGGCTTTTACTTCCTTTTTACCTGTTGTTGCAACCAGAGATCTTCGTATGATGTATTC
>BMAU01010575.1:0-13930 GCA_019973935.1 Trichonephila clavipes | reverse complement strand
CTGTGCTTCTCAAACTTTCAATACTGGCGCCCCCTTTTCAATCACAATTTTTATCGCGCCCCCCTTATACATAATAATTTACTGAATGCAATAATAATGCACTTTTACGATAAAGCAACAATATTTATTATAAACCAGTACAAATTCATGACATAAGTATTAAATTTTGTATATGTTACTTTTAAGCAAAAAAAAGTTAAGTAATAGGATAATTACTAAGTTATTTTTCTTTTCTCTGATTTTTAAATTGGAACATATTACAAAATGCGGTGGTTGCTTAGAAGACTATATATATCAGCTAAATATAGAAAATGAACTCAGAGGGGTCAATTTCTTATCTTAAAACTCCTTTCAAAAACTTTGCTTTGTAAGACAAGCCCATGGAAGTAGCTAATAATTATTAAACTTGTTCTTAATTTATTATTAATTAATTAGTCATAAAATACTCTGTGCAACACTCATAGATTAAAAGCAGTGTTTCTCCAACTTTCAATACAAACGACCCAATTTTCGATCATAATTTTTGTCTCGCCCCCTGTACAACAATAATGTATTTACTGCAATAAAAATGCACTTTAAGAGAGAGACGCTAAAGTTACAATACGATCTTAATTATAAACCGTACAAATTAATACGATAAGTATATTAAATTTTGTGTATATGTAACTTTTAAGTAATATATATATATATATTAAGAAAATTACTTAAAATATATATATTACTTAGAATTATGTTATTTTTCTTTCTCTAATTTTTAAATTGGAACAGATCACAAAATGATGTATTTAATTAAAGATTTATTTCCTTCAGCATTCATTTCTAAAAGTACAAATGTCATTAGAAAAATAGTCTAGTCAATGTCGCTCTCTATCATATCCATCCCATCTGGCATTACAGGGTACGTTTGCGTGAGTCTGGGCAACCTATCAGACGTCTGCGCAAAACATGTAAAAATGCTTTTCCTCGTACAATTCCAGTCAGTTTTGGTCGACTCGATACTCCTATAGCTACCGAATCTAGCTTGAATGTACATTTTTTTAAATTTCCACGTTAATTGTAATTCAAGGTAATTAAGTATTTACGGAAGTAGATTAAAACAAAATCATACATACATTTTTAAGTCGTAAGCAAACATTCGATGATAATAAAGAATCAACAAGTACGCAGACGAGCATGGTTCCGAAAATTAAATCAAGGCGATCTTCTCAAAAATACTTAAATTTTGGATTTACCACTGCTGAAGTAAATGATGGGAAAAAAGCCCCAGCTCGATATGTGTTAAAACTTACAAATCTGTGGGAACAACATCTTGAGTTGTTTTTAAAAACATGTAAAATCATTTAGCTATGTAGGCAAAAGAATTTTAAAAAGTATTTTCTGGATGAGGACAGCTTGGTAGCTAGTTACGAGGGTGGATTAGGGATCTATTTCAAGATACTCAGAAGGGGCTCTCAACTTCCGAAAGAAGAAATCTTCATAGATTTCACATCCAGTATAGGAAAAATTAAAAAGGCAATTTTTGTAATAAATCGCTCTTTCAATTTGGGGTAAGAGGTGGATGAGGAATTATCTGTACTGAAAACAAAAGCACTTCGTATACTATTACCATTTTCAACATCCTACCTTTTTCAAACCGGATTTTCTGCAGTGGATGCCTTGAAGACAAAATATAGATCTCCAGCTAATATATGAAAAATAACTCTTTAAGTGTCAATTTCTGATATTTGGCCTTCCTTTGAAAAACTTTCCTCTACAAGACAAGCCCCGTGGAAGTCCCTAATAATTATTGAAAACTTGCTCTTAATTTAGTAATAAGATTGATTGATTGAATATTAACGTCGCACTGTTCAGCTGCACGAGGGCTTTTGACGACGGACCACGTAATTTTGAACCATGGTCAAGTGACGTGGATGACACCTGAGCTGGAACCTCTCTCCTATTACCACACCACCAAAGGGAAAAAAATTTCAACTCTCAAAGCAGATTTAACGTGCATCGCTGCCCTACATAGCGGGTCTTTAGTGGTACTGGGCTCGAACTCGTGACAAGGCAAAAGCCACGATCGATACCTATACCACTCTGGCTACCGCGGCCAAATTCAGTAATAAGAAATTATTTATAAAATACCTTCTTCCGGTACTGATACATCAAACGTATACTGGATGAAACACCGACTCTTCACACGAGTTCATTTTTAAAAATAAACATTATTCTTGATATAATAGCTGAACTGTAAGGAGAGTAAAACTGTGTGCACGACATTGTATATAAAAATGTAAAATGATTTTTTTTTAGATAAATGCTATAATTGTAAATAACTGTTTAAAGAACTGTAATTTTAAACCTCACACAATTAGCATTTAGAATTAATGTTAAATTATGAAAAGAATGTAAAATTCCGATGAAGAATAATTGTGTTACTTTTTAACATTTAAAGCGAGAAGACTTTAAAATGTTTTTAACCGGGAGCAGGCGCGTACTCGATATTACTAACATTAATGGTAGTGCGGGGACTCTCAGTCACCCCAATCATTTGTTTAAATTATTTTTACTGTACACGATACAAATCAGATTCTAGTGAACATTTTTAATTTATAGAAGTATACTTACCTTCTTTCAAGGACTATTCAATTCTTTGATGATTTGAGAAAAATCAATAAAACTGAACTAAAATGATTCAAAGTACAAGACCATAATAAAAGGACGCAAAATCAGACACTTTTCAGGTTATCCTACAGAAATGTTAAACCAATAAATTCTTTTACAAATATCCCGCAAAACTCAATTTATTTACAATTTCCCCTAACAAATGCAATGCATAAAAGATGGGAGGGGGAACTAATATTGATAATAGCCATACCATAAGATTGAAGGTCAATCAAATGATTAGCAAACGTACTATGCAGCCTGGCTGAGAGTGAATCATGAGCTTCCACTTTTTCTTTTCTACAACTAATGTACAGTATTTCAATAATAATTGCAGTGGTAAAATTGTTTTTCTTAGAATTTTTTCTCAGGGTCTGGGTTTTCCTTCTTTCTTTTAACGAGTAATATTTTATGTTAAAACGTAATAAAAAAATGCCTCTCATTGAGGAAATACAGCAAATAAAACAAAATGTTTTTTTCTTTAATTTGGTTTTGGAATCAAAGATAGCTATTTGATGACGGAAAAAACCGATAATAACATAGGAATATGTCAGTGTGTTGTTGTGTGTATTTTTTTTATTATGGAAGAAAGCATTTTGTTTTTACTTCTCTTTTTCCGTTATTTTTTTTTTTTTAAAATCTTAAATTTTCGATACGCTCGCGCCCCCTTGTAAGGGTCATCGCGCCCCCGGGGGGTCGCGCCCCCGAAACACTGTTCTAATGTGTGGACAATGGACCAATACACTGTCCTCTAAAATTTTCTTCATTGACACAAATATATGTATCTACCCTTGTTTCGGCTGCCCAGAAGAGGTGCATACCTGCTAGGATCAGCCTTGAATAAACCCCGAATGAAAGAATTATTTAAACAGCTGAAAAATGTTTCTTCGTTTGTTTGTATTAGAAAAAAAATTGAATTTTTTCTAACCACGTATTTTGTTCTGAAAATCTTCTTTTTTAAAGCAGCAACATTCTATAAGAAAGGTTGCAGAGAGTGCCAGCTTAAGCTCATTTCGGTTCTTAGGCGCAGAAGATCTATGGGCCCTCTTAGCACTGGCAGATCGAAATTCTTAACCAGAAAATCTAAGTCCAGCTTATTCGGGCCCCTTAAGTCCCTGGGCGTATGCCTCAAGCACCCAATAGATAAACAGGCACTCGGTGCAGACCATTATTAGGCTTTACGGGTACAGATGAGTCATGAGTGTAACCGATCGAGTGAATCTTTAATAGGAAAGAAATTCCTTTCTTTTCTCATCCTACTCAAAAACACAGGGAACATTTTAGCTATTATGTTACATTTAATGACGAGTGAATAATTTAACATCGCACTGTTCATCTGCCCTAGGGCTTTTGGAGAGGGATCTCATAATTTTGAACCATGTTCAAGTGACGAGGACGACACCGGAGCTGGCACCCCCTGTCTTAGCTACCACACTACATCTACGGGGGAGAACGTTTGAGCTCTCCACAGATTTAATGTGCATCGTTTTCTTACACGGCGGGTGTTTAGAGGTACTGGGCTCGAACTCGGGACCTGCCAGCCACGATCCGATACCTTGACCACTAGGCTACCGCAGCATGCATTTGATGACGGACTGAATGCTTATGCCAGTGGTGCCCAGGCGAAATAACCTTACGAGCCACTCAGAATGAAATTACAATCTCGCGGGCGCACATAAGAATATGTACCTTTATATCAGATTCTGAAACAAAAAAAGATTTATTGAAGTGAAAATTTAAAACAGAGAAATGAATTATTATTATTGTTTTCAGTATTTTCATGTATACAGACATAGATAATATAATAATGATTTTATAATATAATAATGCAATGATCAAATAATGTTTAAAATATTACAGTGTGTGTATGTGTTGCCATTTTCTTGAAAAGTACGGTGTTCCTTTTGAATTGATCTTTCGTTACTCATTGTTTAAATTTGATAGTGCTGTCATTCGCAAGCGATTAAGTATACATTGTCCTTTATCTTTACCGTCCTGAATATTTTTTAAAACTTTAAAAAACAGCTCTGACTGCCTCTTGCTTTTTAGGCACTCCAAACAAAAAAGGAGGAGGAGAAACGAAAGTCGCTCACACAGAGAATCATGTACCATCCATAGTAAAAGATATGCATAATGTATAATTCAAAACTTATTAAAAAAGTAATGTACTATAGTAAAATAAATGTATTTGAAAAAATATAAATCTATTTTAATCTAAAGGACATTTCTATTATCAAAAAGGATTTTTTTTAAAAGAAGAACAAGTAACAGGCGTATACATTGTAGATTTATATATATATATAAATTTCCCATCAAAAAAATTTCAAAATGAAAAATCATTTAAGGGGACAAGGTACGATTAAATTGACAAAATATGGTCAAAAATCAAAAAAATTTTTTTTTTGCAAAAATAAATTGTAAATTATTCCTTATACAGAGTGCTTTTTTCCAGGTATAGAAATTTAAGTTGGCATTACTTTCCAAGATGGCGACCGATTTAACAGCTGTCAAGTGATTTATTCTCAGTTTGGTTTTGGCAATTCATCATGAATAGACTCACGCCTGACCAACGCTTTCAAATTGTGCAATTTTATTTCGAAAATAATGGTCGATTTTCATAAGCGAATTTTGTTTGCTTACGATGAAGCACACTTTTTTTGGTTGAATGGCTACGTCAACAAACAAAACTGCTGCATTTGGAGTGAAGCTAATCCTCAAGTGTATGTCCAAACACCGTTACATCCAGAAAAACTGACTGTTTGGTGCTCTTTATGGGCTGGTGGAATCATTGGTCCGTACCTTCAAAAACGGTGAAGGCCACAACGTTACAGTCAATGGTGATCGGTATAGAGCCATGATTAACTTTTCATTCCTGAATTGAACAATCATGATGTCCAGGAGCTGTGGTTCCAACAAGATGGCGCAACATGTCACACAGCTCGTGCTACAATCGATTTATTGAAAGACACGTTTTTAGACCACCTAATTTCACGTTTTGGACCTGTAAATTGGCCTCCAAGATCTTGTGATTTAACACCGCTAGACTATTTGCTGTGGGGCTATGTAAAGTCATTGGTCTATGAGGGATAAGCCACAAACGCTTGACCATTTGGAAGACAACATTCGCCGTGTTATTGCTGATATACGGTCAGAAATGTTGGAAAAAGTCATCGAAAATTGGACGTTCAGATTGGACTACATCCGAGCCAGCCATGGCAATCATATGCCAGAAATAATATTTAAAATTTAATGCCACAAGATTATCTTTCGAATAAAAAATTCATGTCAATCGAATAATACATCGTTGTTTTATTGCAATTTTTAAAGTTCTATACCTCTCAAAAAACACCCTTTACATTTCTCTATTATCTCACAAATTTTTAGAGCTCTATATTAAAAAATCCAAAGTTATGATAACTAATATGCTCGTCAGAATTCACATTCTGACATCATTCTGCTCTAGCAGACGCATTTTCATTTTCTAGATAATTTAATTAATTCTAACACAGTTAAGCGGTTTGAAATAAAGTGAAGAGATTGTAATCCATATTTAGTTTCGATTTACGAAAAACGTTTTTTCAAGACTAATTATTTTATCGTTATCAGCTTAACAGTGTTATATATATATATATATATATATATATATATATATAGTTAAGCTGATAATATATATATATATATATGTTATATATATATATATATATATATATATATATATATATATATATATATATATATATATATATATAAACGTATTCTAATACAGCATTTTAATAGTTAAACATGCCTCGTACGAAGAGGAAAAACAAACCAAGTAAATTGAGTATTCAAAAGCGATGGAGCACTGAAACAAAAACTGAAAACGGTATGGACATTTCAGAGCACAATTCAAATGTTGCTCAACTCTCAAGTGATGTGATAGCATTTTCAAAAATGAAAGAGTTTCTATGCAAGAGAAAAGTTGCTGATATCTATGATGGATCAAGTTATATAATTGTTGACAAAAATGCCTTGTGTGATATTTTCAAGTATACTTTTTTGTGGTAGCTGCAACCAGTCAACTTTAAAACTTGAATTTGGACATAAATATGGATTTTCTCATCAATTGAAACTGGTATGTAAACACGTTCTGAGCAAAAAATGGAATGCTTTACATCTCCAAGACTTGAAAAAATCAAATACATCTACACCTTTCGATGTGAATGTTCTTGCTGTTCAAGCATTTCTTGCAATCAGTGGGGGCCATGCATCGGTTGAAAAATTTTGCATGTTTCTCAATATGCCTTTGATGTCGAGTAAAACTTTTAATGAAATTAAATGCTACATTAACTCAGTGTACTCTCTTGCTTCCCAAACTGTGTTGAACTATGTACATAACAGCGTCAAAATGCATACAGCAAATTGGATCAAAATGGGTCAAATACTGTTACTGATATTGCTGTTTCATTTGATGGGACATGGTTGACCCGAGGACACACATCCTAAATCGGTGTTGGCTGTGTAGTTGACACTTTAACAGGATATGTTATTGACTATGAAATTATGAGCAAGTATTGTCCAACATGTATAGGTGCGCAAATGAATTAGGTGAAACTACAGCTGAATACGATGTTTGGTATTCTGGCCAAAAATTTCTGCCAGATTAACCACATTGGGACATCAGGAGCATTGGAAATGAAGGCTGCAGCTAAAATTTGTTCTCGATCAGAAGTATGTGGTTTCCGTTACACAACATTGTTATCTGATGGTGAAGCTAAAACTCATAAATTCTTAAATAACCTAAAAATATATGGATCAGATGTTGAAATTTTGAAAGAAGAATGAATTAATCATGTAAGCAAAAGGTTAGGCATTGGAGGGCTAAAGGTATCACTTTAGGAGGAAAATCTTATGGCAGCCTAAAAGAAACAATGATAAAAAAAACTAACGCAGTACTATCAGAAAGCTAGTCTGGAAAATAAAGGGGTATTCAGGGCATGAAAAAAATCCATATATGCCACGCTTTATCACAGTATCTCGACAGATAAAAATCCAATGCACATGAAATGCCCTCCTGGCAAAGATTTGTGGTGTTGTTATCGAAGAGCCTTAGCTAAAGGTGAAAAACCTGCAACATATAAAAGTTAATATTGGAACACCAATAAATCCAGATTATTTGACAAAAATTGTTCCAATATATCAAAGGTTAGCTTCTGATAGTCTTTTGAAAGGATGTGCCAGATGTCTGACTCAGAACATCAACGAGAGTTTGCATAGCGTGATTTGGAGTAAGTGCTGTAAAGAAACTTCAGCGAAATCATGACGTGTAAATATAGCTGTTTCTGAAGCAGCATCAGAGTATAACTTTGGCACTTTGGGAGTCTTAAAAGAAATACAAAAGGCAGCTAATTTGGATCTTGGGGAAGAAGCAGTAAAAATTGCTGCTACACGTGATTACAGACGTAAAAAAGAAAAAAATCGCCAAAGTAATTTTGCTTTTCGCATAGCACGTCAAAAAGCAAAACTAGACAATTTGCGAAACGAAAAATATTCAAAGAAATAGAAGGGAATACATATAGTCCTAAATTTTTTTAAACATAAATGTAAAAAAAAATATGAAGATGTAAACTAGAATTATTTTAAAATCATCGTAAAATGGGTTCGTATGTTATTTCTCGCAATTTTTTAAAAATGTAAGATACTGAAAATTTTAAACATATAAAATAAAAATTTTAATATAATAACTTTATAAAACTTTTATCATGTGCATGTAGTACATAGGTGTTGATGGCTTGATGGAGCGCCTGATTCCAGCAGGAGTCTAAATCTCCTTTCAGGCAGTAGTTGGGGAGTGACATTTGTTTGATAGTTTGCCCTTTTTTAGTTTTAAGTAGTTTATATTGGATTGAAAGTTATTTTAAAATTTAATGATTGCCAGTACAAAAATGGAAAGTGTGGGGATCTGGAAGCGATTTTGTTTTGTCATGTAATGAGTGGATCTGGGCCTACCGAGCTCTGTTTTTCCGCAGGCGGAGAAACGAGTCGGCGGAAGAGAGGATGTACCGACGCTGCAGGGGAGGGGGTCGGCGCAAACCGACTCCTTTTCTACTTTGCCGGGAGTAAGTGGCCTTCGGTGAGTTTATTGGGCATATGGCTCGCGAAGCGAGCCTCCATCCCATATCCGATAATTTGATGCGGAACGATCGTGGTCATTTCATGCTAGTGAGTAGTAGTCAGCTGATTGGTCGAGCCAATCGTTGTGGAAATTGCCTTGGTCATACGGAATTCTGTGATCATGGCGGTGACGAGATGATGCTAGCTGATTGGGTCTTGGCGGGTTGTGATAGTGACTCTCATTGGCTGCTTAAATCTCTCAGGAAGAAATTTAAGATAGAGGGGGAGGGGCAAGCCCGGGTGTAGGGAATACGATAAATAAAGTGAAAAATTTGAAATGATAAAAGAAATAAAATAATAATTTGCATAAAATTTTTAGCAGTGGGTGTGCAATAAAAAGTGCATGAAGTTAATAAATTATGGCGGATTATAAGAATCGAGAAGTATTCTTCTCGGTCTTTTAGTAGTATCATTAGCATTGTAATGAGGCATATTCAACATATTGATATTATTTGTGAATTGCAAGGAATTAAAGAAATTTTGGCTATTTTTTTGAATATAAGATTTAAAGCTTTTAATTTTAGGGGCGTTCGAATATCGTCGTTTCTCATATATCTGGTAGCTTTTACGATCATTCGGATAGTAGAATTTTGAAGAGTATCTAAGATATTAATATTGGTTTTAGCAGCGTATCCCCACACCGGACACCCGTAGGCTAATCTCCTTCCTTTTTCGAAAAACTAACATGAGCCGAGTTTAAATACTCGCTCGATTTGCATGGCAGTTGCTGCCAACCACAAATCACGAAACTCAAAATGATCGGGTTCGAATCGGTGTGCTTACTTTCATTGAGATCATGGAACGGGATTGGAAAAACACCACAAGGAGATCATAAAAATTTGGATCCGATTTTTTAAATGTCTAACAATCGGCCCCCTTTTTCCAATCTCGTACCATTATCTCTTACAAATCAGTAAACTAATTTTTAATCTATAATCACATGTTATACAATTTAACACAAAAAAATACATTTTATTCACAATCTTTATTGTAATAAACAAACTAATATTTTAATCTTAAAGAAACAAAGTCTTATTCTCTAAAAAGAAATAATTTTCTACAAAATTCTAACAATTTTTCCTTTACCATGGGTTTGGTGAAAATGTCCGCCAAATTATTTTTGGTACCTATATATTTAATTTGGAAAACCTTGTCGTATATCAAATTCCTTAGAAAATGATAACGAACATCGATAAGGTGTTTTGTTCACAATTTTCTACCGGTGACTTTGAAAACTTATAGCAGCTTGATTATCACAAAACATTAAAATTTTCACTTAATTCCAAATTCTTAAACTTTTATTATCAATTACATTCTTAGCCAGTTTGAATTCTTAGCTGCTTCTGTTAAACTAACATACTCAGCTTCCATAGTCGACAGACTAACGGATTTTTGCTTGAAAGTTCGCGATGAAATTGAGTTTCGTCTATAAAAGTTATGAACCCTCCCATCGACACTGATCATCCCTATTTATAGCAAAATCCGAGTCTGAATAACATCTTAGCTTTACCGATTTAACTTTTGAAAGTCTTGTAATTTGTATTCTTGAAATACCTCGTCAAATGACTCACCCGTAATTGCGTGTTACTCCTCGCGCAACTATATAAGCGGGCCTTGTATCTAACAATAATTTTATTATTTTCATCATATTTAATGGTATAACACAACGGTTTTCTAAAAATTTTTATATTATCCGGATGATCAACTAAATCCCCAAACTTTTACGTTCCTTCGTTACGTTAATTTCTTTATCCATTGCATCATGCCATCAGATGCGTCTCTGGATCTTATCGCCTGTTTGCAACCGTTAGGAATAGTTACTTCCAACCATAAGAGCTTCCTTGTTGCTCTGACAAATCAGAGAATCCCTGGGATTCGGCATTATCTTTTCTAAAATTAAATAAACTAGATCATACTCAATATTATGCCTCTTACAGTATCTCTCCTATTTCGTTAAAAGATTTCAATCAAGCTACTTCCTTCTATACTATAATATACGTTAGATCCAGTTACTTTCCTACCTATGTTTCGAATCCACTTAACCTCTGTATATGGGATCAAGCTATGATTATCGGAAGATACATCTGGTTTTTCAGATGTTGAGGGCGTTTCCGTACTTGTCTTTGAAAACTAAACGACTCGTTAATGAATCTTTTGCTCTATCGGAATCATCCTCATCATCATAATAATCAGGAAGGTTTAAATTATATCCAAGGTTACTATTAACTTTTGTCTAAAATTAATTCTCTTATTTTCATCATCGAATCTTTACATTAATAGTCTTGACTAATTTATTTTCATTTATCAACCATATTCTATAACCCTTAGTAATGTTGTGCGTATCCCATCATACTCCCATTTTCGCACGCATATCGAATTTTTTTCTAATTTGTTTTGACACACCAGCGTATGCCAAACATCCAAGGTTTTAGATGCAATACTGATGGTTTTCTTACCTGAATATTTTTCGGAAAGGCGTTTTGTTACTGTCTTTTTGTGACAAATCTGGATTCCACGCATAAGTGAAACAAAGTAATGCTTCTCCCAAAACTATGGGGAACTTCACTAGACTTACAATGTTTTGATGCCATCTAGAGCGGTTAGAATCTCTCCGCGACCCCATTCATTTCTGGCGTATATGAATTTGAGTTACCTCATGCTTTATACCCAGTTCTGTCAAGAAATTATCCATATCCTTATTACAAAATTCTAGTCCGCCATCAGTTCTAACTTCGTATTACCTTTTACTTAGAAAACGTTCTTGCCGTTTCTGAAATCTTATAAACGTATGAAATACGTCAGATTTATTTCGGATGGGAATACAGTCACCTTTCTTGAATAATCGTCAATTATACTCAAGAAATATATTACCGCCTTGGCTTTCAGTTGGCATTGACCACAGAGGGGTCCATATGCAACAATTCCAATGGACGTTTTGATCTTACGGCCCCCGTCTTTTGAATGAAACCCTTGACTTTGCTAATTTACACGGTATACAATGAGTCTTACCATTATCAGCTAAGCGTGAGACCTTACACTATCATTTTTACTAGTTTACCAAGTAATCGTTATTAACATGACAAAGCGTTGATGCCATATTTATTGATCCGTTTTTTGTTTTAGCGGTTACATCACTAAAAAAACTAATTTCTCTTTTACTTTGGTATAATATAATGATCCGGCTTAAAAAAATACAAATTTTCATGGCGTGTCGCCGAGAACAATTTTATCCAGTCTTTATTAAAAACATTAATTTTACCTTTAGTACCCACAAAATGCGCACCTTTACTTTCTAATCTGGAACCGGATAATAAATTTCTCCTTAACTTAGGATTAAATAATACATCAGTCAAAGTTATTTCATGAAAACTCCCCTTTATATTTTACCCGAAATCTAAGTGTACCGGATTCCTTCTACGGGACAACTTTTATCCTCCGTTGCTAACGGACATTTTCATGTTAGTTATCGGCTTAAGATCTGGTAAAATAAACTCTCTTGTCATTACAAAATGACTCGTGGCAGCAGTATTCATTACCCAAAAGACCTTTATCAAACTCTGTGTTAAAAGTTTCATTTACAGTTGAAGGAGATTTTGGTAGAGCCCTTTTTCTCTTTACAGTTTACTTTTAAGATGTCCGTACTTATTACATACATAACACGGACTGTAGTCTTACAATAGATTGTTTAACATTTTAATAGTTTTACAGTTAAATACCTTACCACTTTTCTTTTGGTAATAATTCTTGCCATATTTGGATCTCCATGAGCTGCAGGAATAGCACCAGGTAACGTCTCGACTCTTTCGAAGTGAAACTGCTCAAGTAAGCATTCTCCGCTTTCTTCCAAATCCTTGTTTCCCATCAACTGAAGACGGATTGGCTTCAATATCAGCTCTGCTTCAATTTTGACAACTCTGAAGTCCTCCTTCTTTCCATCTGTAGATTTGTGTGCACTGGTAGACTGGTTCCTGAGGAAGCCACCTTTATTAATTGAAATCCTATGTACAGGTCGTCCAATTTATGACCCGCTTCTTGTAGTTGCTAAGCAAGCGCGTCTTACACGAGATATGAAGATTCCAACATCTTTCCCTGGTTGGTATTTTGTTCCAAAAAATTGATCTAATAGTTGAATTACCCCTTGCTCTTGTGACTGGTTCGAAGTGATCTTTTAATATATTCTATGCCGCTACCCGTCAGTTACTTCGCTTGCTATCAGATTTTTCAAATCTGAACTGATGTTAGTATAGATCAACGTATAACATCTATCCTTTACGAAGCTGTAGATCTACTTTTTCCTTGTATGTTGCTTCTTCATCAGGTTGCTCTGGCTTGGTCTGTATTATAAACTGCCAGCAACCATACTGCAATAAGAGTACTCTTGCATATCATGCTTCCACGTGTTCTTGTGCTATTGAGTCAACACTGATATCTGGTTGTTAAACTCCACACCTGTTACTCGATTTTTACGTACTAGCAACAGAGTTCATAAAAAATAGTTCTTACACTGGAACAGCATTTAAATAGACAAAGTTCACATGGCCTGGTTCAACTGCTAGCCTGTCTCTGACACAGTACATGGATCAGCTCCATAACCAAATTTGTTATACTTATTGGTAAACTAATTTTAAATTTTGCAAAGCTAGCAGTGAAATTTATGTGTCGAGGAGGCATGAAGACGAAAAACAGTTTCTTAAAATTGGCCTTTAATAATCAATCATAAAGTCACTCTGCTCGTTACTGGAGCGATAAAAAACAATAAGTTCAAAAAGCAACATTACCAGAGACATCCGATTCGAACCGTCTTCTAATATTGTAAAATTAATTTCTAATCTAAAATGGTGATGCAACCTGCAGTTGCATTGCCAACCAGTTGTTCTCACCCCTCTAAGAGTTAAACCACTCACATACTTCTTATATTTCCGTTTCTCCTTCCTTTTTCGAAAAACTAACATGAGCCGAGTTTAAATACTCGCTCGATTTGCATGGCAGTTGCTGCCAACCACAAATCACGAAACTCAAAATGATCGGGTTCGAATCGGCGTGCTTACTTTCATTGAGATCATGGAACGGGATTGGAAAAACACCACAAGGAGATCATAAAAATTTGGATCCGATTTTTAAATGTCTAACA